>MCJB01007914.1:107570-124850 GCA_002018475.1 Nicotiana obtusifolia | reverse complement strand
GTTCGCATAGCTGTTTCGCGGTCAGATTCGCGATTCGCGAATCTGACATTTCGGCAGACTTCTTCCTCGTTACGAAAATAGGCATAACTTTCTCGTTCGGTAGTAGAGCTTTTGCACATGTACCAAAGGAGCAGAGAATAGAGCCGGATGATAAATCTGTTCCCTCCATATTGATCGGATATGGAGGTGAAGTGTTCAAGTACAGATTGTGGGATCCTATAAAGAAGAAGGTCATTAGAAGCAGAGATTTAATCTTTTGAAAAAAGTGAAGTTGGAGTTGTAGATGATTAGCCAGAGAAAGCCAAGAATGGCATAATCCCTAACCTTATTACCATTCTTTCTACTTCTAACAATCTCACAAGTGTAGAAAGTAGGACCGACGAGGTTGCCGAGCAGGGGGAGCAATCTGGTGAGGTTATTGAGCAGGGGGAGCAACTTGATGATGATGTCGAGCAAGTTTAGTACCCTACTCAAGAAGAAGAACAACCTCAACCTCTGAGGAGATCAGAGGGGCCAAGGGTAGAGTCATGCAGGTACCCTTCCACAGAGTATGTCCTCATTAGTGATGAGGGAGAGCTAGAAAGTCTTAAGGAGTTGATGTCCCATCCAGAAAAGAACCAATGGATGAAATCCATGTAAGAAGAGATGGAATCTCTACAGAAAAATGGCGCATACAAGCTGGTTGAACTTCCAAAAGGTAAAAGACCACTCAAATGCAAATGGGTCTTTAAACTCAAGAAAGATGGAAATAGCAAGCTGGTCAGACACAAAGCTCGATTAGTGGTAAAAGGCTTCGAACAGAAGAAAGGTATTGATTTTGACAAAATTTTCTCAGTAGTTGTCAAAATGACTTCTATTTGAATAATTTTGAGCTTAGTAGCTAGCCTAGATCTTGGAGCAGAGCAGTTGGACGTGAAAACTGCATTTGGAAGAGAAGATTTATATGGAGCAGCCAGAAGGATTTGAAGTAGCTGAAAGGAAACACATGGTGTGCAAACTGAATAAGAGTCTTTATGGGTTGAAGCAGGCACTAAGCCAATAGTACAAGAAGTTTGATTCATTCATGAAAAGTCAAACTTACATAAAGATATATTCTGATCCATGTGTATGCTTCAAAATATTATCCGACAACAACTTTATTATTTTATTATCGTATGTGAATGACATGTTAATTGTAGGAAAAGACAAGAAGCTGATTGCAAAGTTGAAGGGAGATTGTCCAAGTCATTTCATATAAAGGACATGGGCCCAGCGCAACAAATTCTGGGAATAAAGATTGTTCGAGAGACAATACGCTGAAAGTTGTGGCTGTCTCAGAGAAGTACATTGTACTAAAACGCTTCAACATGAAGAGTGCTAAGCCAATCAGCACACCTCTTACAGTCATCTGAAGTTGAGCAAGAAGATGTGTCCTACAACAATAAAGGAAAAGGAGTGCATGACCAAAGTTCCTTCTTCCTCTACCCTCCGAAGTTTGATGTATGCAATGGTATACACTTGACCTGATATTACTCATGCAATAGGTGTTGTTAGCAGGTTTCTTGAAAATCCTAGAAAAGAATACTAGGAAGCAGTCAAGTGGATGCTCAGGTACCTGAGAGGTACTGTAGGTGATAGTTTGTCCTTTGGAAGATCTGATCCAGTCTTGAAGGTCTATACATATGCGGATATGGTAGGTGACAATGATAACAGAAAATCTACTGCTGGATATTTGTTTACATTTTCAGGGGGTGCTATATCATAGCAGTTGAGGCTGCAGAAGTGTGTCGCACTCAACTGAAGCGGAGTACATTGCCGCTACTAAAGCTGGCAAGGAGATGATATGGTTGAAACATTTCCTTCAAGAGCTTGGTGCATCAGAAGGAGTATGTTATCTATTGTGATAGTCAAAGTGCAATAGACTTGAGCAAGAACTCCATGTACCATGCAAGGACCAAACATATTGATGTGAGATATCATTAGATCTGAGAAAAGGTAGAGAGTGAATCTCTACAAGTTCTGAAGATTTCTACAAGTAAGAATCCTGCAGATATACTGACCAAGGTAGTACCAAGAGACAAGTTCGAGTTGTGCAAAGAACTTGTCCGGCATGCACTTAAACTAGAAGCCCAGTATTACCTCTTTCACTAGTATGGGTCTGGAGGGGAGATTGATGGGGTCCAGCCCCATAAATAAAATAAATAGAAAAATGAGAAATCAAACACCAGGGAAAAAATTTGTTTTGGCAATAACTTGCTAGAATGCAAGTTGGCAAATTGCAAGAAAAGCAAGCATCCCTATTGGTTGGAGGAAATGTGACTTTGCCTACAAAAAGGAGCTCTCGGCTTCTTTCTTGAAACACACAGAAGCAATAAAGCTTCAAGTATTTCACAAATAAGAAAAATAGTCTGTGAGAAAAAATAGAGAGTGTGAGCGATATTGTAGTGAGGTGGGAATCTCAAAAGAGGGTTGTTTCTTTTGAGTGTATAGTGGTTCCTGGAATATTTACTCGGGACTAAGGAGTGTAAAATTCTTCATTATAGTAGATTACTTTGCTCCTCTTGGGCCCGTAGTTTTTTTCTCTATTCAGAAGGGTTTTTCACAGTAAAATCTTTGTGTCCTTATTGTTCTTTTTATTCTTGTTAATTACCGTATCTCGGTACTACGTTATTATTCCGCTTTATTATCGTGAATAATATTTTTGTGGGGATTTAATAAGGCACAAATATTTTGTTTCCACTAACACATTCAGTTAAAAATAAAATGGTTTATTAAATTATTGAATACAAAGGAATCAAAATAATTAATCAAAAATATGAATTAGAGGCGATAAGAGGTGGAAGAGATATTTCCAAGCTTGCAAACAGAAAGCCAAATAGTGCTGCTAAACACCTTCATATTACCATTCGAACCATGATTACTAAAAACGTAAAATAGGTTTACAACCACTTTAATATAAAATTACTACAAGAGAGAATTCAACACTCAAAAGTACAAACAGTACATGACTCCAAGTAGTATGGACGACTATATTAAAGAAATCAGGTAAACAAAAAGCGATATATTAACTTGCAACTCAGAAAGTAATGGGGTCCATCTCATTCAAAAGTCAAAGTAATAGGCGTGTGCCTAAGAAATATTTCTTTGATTTTGATAGCCAACTTTATTGAATTTCTTTGGTTTGGTAGCTAACTTTGTTGAATTTCTTTGATTTGGTAGCCAACATTGTTGAATTGTCAACATTGAAGAAAAAGAAGGAAAAGTGTGTGCAAATTGTCAAATAAAGTAGGCTTAGAGAGTGAGGCTTCGGCTGTAAAAGGAGAGCTTCAGCTCTCATTTCTATACACTAACAAAAAGAGAAAGAAAGAGTGAGGTTTCACAGACAAGATATAAGAAAATAGTCTGTGAGAAAAATAGAGAATGAGCGATATTTTTAGTGGGTGAAAATATCAAAAGAGGGTTATTTTTTCTGAGTGTTGTAGTGGCCTTTGGAGTATTTTACTTGGATCTACAAAGTGTAAAATTCCTTGCTATAGTGATATCATTTTCTCGTCTCGGGGCCGTGGTTTTACTCCTTATTCAAAAGGGTTTTCCACGTAAAAATCTTGGTGTCGTTATCACTCTTTTATTCTTGTTAATTATCGTATATCGGTGCTACGTTATTATTCCGCATTTATTACTGTGAATATTATTTATATAGAGGGTTTATTCCCAACAACTGGTATCAGAGCACAGGTTCTACTCGTTCACATAAATACTATTCACTGTCGGTAGTACTATACTCAGTGAAAAAAATGTCCAGAGTAAAGTACGAGGTAGCAAAATTCAATGGAGATAGCGGTTTCTCGACATGGCAAAGAAGGATAAGGGATCTGCTTATTCAACAAGGATTACACAAGGTACTAGATGTTGATGCCAAAAAGCCTGATACTATGAAAGCTGAGGATTGGGCTGACTTGGATGAAAAGGCTACTAGTGCAATCAAATTGTACTTATCAGATTATGTGGTAAATAACATCATTGATGAAGATTCCGCACGTGACATTTGGACAAGGTTGGAAAGCCTATACATGTCCAAAGCGCTGACAAAAAAATTATACCTCAAGAAACAGCTATACGCCCTACACATGGGTGAAGGTACAAATTTTTTGTCACATTTAAATGTGTGTAACGGACTAATCACACAGCTTGCCAATCTCGGAATGAAAATCAAGGAAGAAGATAAAGCCATCTTGTTGTTGAACTCGTTGTCATCTTCGTACAATAATCTGGCAACAACCATCCTGCACGGTAAGACTACTATTGAGTTGAAAGATGTCACATCCGCTCTTCTACTCAATGAGAAGATGAGAAAGAAGCCTGAAAATCAAGGACAGGCTCTCATCACAGAAGGTAGAGGCAGGAGTTATCAAAGGAGTTCGAGCAACTATGGTAGATCCGCAGCTCATGGGAAGTCTAAAAACCGATCCAAATCACGAGCCAGAAATTGCTACAATTGTGATCAACAGGTCACTTCAAAAGAGATTGCCCAAATCCAAGGAAGGGCAAAGGTGAAACTAGTGGCCAGAAGAATGATGACAACACAGCCGCCATGGTGCAAAACAATGATAATGTTGTCCTCTTTATAAACGAGGAAGAAGAATGCATGCACTTATCAGGTCCAGAGTCGGAATGGGTGGTCGATACAGCAGCATCTTACCATGCCACACCAGTAAGAGATCTTTTCTGCAGATATATAGTAGGTGATTTCGGCAATATGAGAATGGGTAACACAAGTTACTCAAAGATTTCGGGGATTGGTGACATTTGTATCAAGACAAATGTCGGATGCACATTGGTTCTAAAAGACATGCGACATGTACCTAATTTGCGAATGAACTTGATCTCGGGAATTGCGTTAGACCGAGATAGATATGAGAACTATTTTACAAATCAAAAGTGGAGACTCACCAAGGGATCATTGGTGATTGCAACAGGAGCTGCTCGTGGCACGCTGTATAGGACAAATGCAGAAATATGCCACGGTGAATTGAATGCAGCACAAGATGAGATTTCTGCAAATTTGTGGCACAAAAGGATGCATCATATAAGCGAGAAGGGATTGCAAATTCTTGCCAGGAAATCACTCATTTCTTATGCCAAAGGTACAACGGTAAAACGTTGTGACTACTGTTTATTTGGTAAACAGCATAGAGTCTCATTTCAGACATCGTGTGAAAGAAAATTGAATATACTTGATTTGGCATATTCTGATGTTTGTGGTCCAATGGAAATTAAATCGATGGGCGGTAACAAATATTTTGTTACTTTTATTGATGATGCTTCACAAAACCTATGGGTTTATATTTTGAAAAACCAAAGATCAGGTGTTTCAAGTTTTCCATAAGTTTCATGCTCTGGTGGAAAGGGAGACAGACCAAAAGCTAAAGCGTCTCCGAAGTGACAATGGAGGTGAGTAAACTTCAGGGGAATTTGAAGAGTACTGTTCGAGCCATGAGATCAGACATGAAAAGAAGTTCCTGGAACCCCACAACACAATGGCGCAGCCGAAAGGATGAACTGCACCATTATGGAGAAGGTGAGAAGCATGCTCAGAATGGATAAATTGCCTAAGTCATTCTGGGGTGAAGCAGTTCAGATAGCCTGTTACCTGATTAATAGAAGCCCATCAGTTCCGTTGGCCTTTGACATCCCAGAGAGAGTTTGGACCAACAAGGAGGTGTCCTACTCGCATCTGAAGGTGTTCGGTTGCAGAGCTTTTGCACATGTACCAAAGGAGCAGAGAACAAATCTTGATGATAAATCTGTCCCTACATATTCATCGGATATGGAGATGAAGAGTTCGGATACAGATTGTGGGATCCTGTAAAGAAGAAGGTCATCAGAAGCAGAGATATAATCTTCGGAGAAAGCGAAGTTGGAACTACTGATGATATGCTAGAGAAGGCCAAGAATGGTATAATTCCTAACCTTGTTACTATTCCTTCTACTTCTAACAATCCCACAAGTGCAGAAAGTAGGACCGACGAAGTTGCCGAGCAGGGGGAGCAACATGATGAGGTCATTAAGCAGGAGGAGCAACTTGATGATGGTGTCGAGCAAGTGGAGCACCCCACTCAGAAAGAAGAACAACCTCAACCTCTAAGGAGATCAAAGAGGCTAAGGGTAGAGTCATGTAGGTACCCTTCTACAAAGTATGTGCTCATCAGTGATAAAGGGGAGCCAGAAAGTCTTAAGGAGGTGTTGTTCCATCCAGAAAAAAAACAGTGGATGAAAGTGTAACATACCGCACCTTTTGAGAAATAATGAGCCTAGACTGAAAAAAAATTAAGGTCAAAAACCGAGGGCTCAATCGAGGTCAAACCCGAGGGTCCAAAATCGAGGGTCCAAAATTGGGGGTCCAAAACCGAGGGTGAAATCGAGGTCAAACCCGAGGGTGAAATTGACGTCAAAATTGAGGGTCCACTCGAAGCTTAAAATCGAGGATCCTCCCAGAGTCTCAAATCGAGGGTCCAATCGAGGTCGATTCCGAGGTCTCAAACCGAGGACGAAATCAAGGTCGATTACGAGACCTCAGACCGAGGATAGAATGGAGGTCGATTCCTAGACCTCAGACCGAGGATGGAATCGAGGCCGATTCCGAGACCAATATCGAGGTCCAAATCGAGGCCAATATCAAGGGCAATACCGAGCCCAAAATCGAGGTCATTTTCGAGGTATTATCGACACCAACTTCAGACCGAGGATAGAACCGAGACCCTATAAGTTGATAATCTTTTAGTAAAGATTGGATAATTTTGTAAATAACATTAGCCACGTATGTTTAATGGATAAGTATTAACCTTTATGGAATAATTGTTTTACCTTTATCAAGTAGATACAGTAATCTGTTGAGAGACTTCCTAAGTACTACGTGGCATGTGACGATGTTTTACTCAATTTAAGGATTAGTGGAGTCTTGGTAAAGGGAAAATCATTTCTATATATATATATATATATATATATATATATATATATATATATATATATATATATATGTCAAATTAATGTGAGTTCTTTTGCACTAAGAAAGGGACTCTGGCAATAGTCGGTCACGGTAAATATTCCGCCGACCTTAGCTTCTATAAAAACAAAGTGTTTAGGACAGAGTGTTAAGACACTGTATCATTGGGGAAAAAAGGAAATCATTCGAGAGACATATATTCACTTAAACAATTATAGGGGAAGGAATTCCATCTTGAACGTTCTCTGTTCCAGAGCACTGAAGGACACGAAGCTCTCTTCTAAGTACAACTTCTCCATAGTTTCATCCATCCAATTAAGGTAAGTTTAATTTTTAAGGCATGATATTGCTGGGAAACGCACAGAAGGAGTTCAAGTCATAGTGATTATATGAATAGGTTATGGAATCTTTCCTTATGATATGGATATTGGTGGTGGTGCGGAAGCTCGTGTAGAGCTTGATTATTGTTAAAAGGAGGTCGGGTGTCGAGTACACCATTATATAAAGCCTCGGGAGCTTGCCGCTCTTTGATTGCTTGATTGGTATATCTGTAGTTTTAGTTGATGTTATGGTTATTGGCTGTTATGACTTGTGGGAGATCTTATAAATAGGGGAGGTGCTGTCCGTTTCATCAGAGGCTGAGGAATTGTAACCTTTTTCATAAATTGAAGTTGGCCAGCATACATAAGGTATGTGAGATTGTCCCTTTCCTTCTTTTGCACGACTCTGATTAAACATACGCATTGAATGAGCCCCAAAGATGCTCTACTCTGAGGGACTAGTAGTACTTATATTATTTCCCCTCTTATGGGAGGATTGATGTGATGTTATTCATTTGACCTTACGTCACTCCAAAGGGTTCAGAATGTGATTCCAATGAGTCCAGCATGTAATATCTATTTTACCGCGTAGCGCTATAGTCGGCCGGGCAAGCACCTATTGTGCAACTATATATATGTATATGTCTTACACTACTGAACAGCGCTATAGTTGGTAGCTATTTTACTTTACTGCGCCGCACTATAGTCAGCCGGGCAGGCACCTATTGTGCAACTATATATATGTATATGTCTTACACTACTGAACAGTGCTATAGTCGGCAGCTATTTTACTTTACTGCGCCGCGCTATAGTCGGTCGGGCAGGCACCTATTGTGCAACTACTGATCAGTTGGGTACGATGGGACTAGTAGTACTTATATTATTTCCCCTCTTATGGGAGGATTGATGTTGATATTATTCCTTTGACCTTACGTCACTTCAAAGGGTTCAGAATGTGATTCCAATGAGTCCAGCATGTAATATCTATTTTACCGCGTAGCGCTATAGTCGGCCGGGCAAGCACCTATTGTGCAACTATATATATGTATATGTCTTACACTACTGAACAGCGCTATAGTTGGTAGCTATTTTACTTTACTGCGCCGCGCTATAGTCGGCCGGGCAAGCACCTATTGTGCAACCACTGATCAGTTGGATATGATGTTACCGAGCCTTATGATGACCAGGGTATGATATGATGACGATGAGGCCCACAGAGGCGTATATATATACATATATATACATATATATATACATATATATATATATGTATACACATCAGGCATTTCATGATTAGCCGCCCTTAGAGGCACTCAGATGTTACAGGGTGTATATTCTCTGCCCCTATACACATTATTATTACATTATGCTTTCCTGTCTTACATACTCAGTACTTTATTCGTACTGACATCTTTTTTTTTGGTGGACGTTGCATATCGTGCTGCAGGTTCTGATAGACAGGTAGACGAAGCTCCCCCACGATAGTAGGCAGCCAGTTCAGCAGTTGTTGGCGAGGTCCCTTCTCCGGACTTGTCGTGGTATGCATATTTTTGTTATAGGCATTATGGGTATGTCGGGGCCCTATTCCAGCAAAGTTTTCAGCACTTACGTTCTTTAGAGGCTCATAGACAGGTGTCGACTCATATATAGTTGGAATTTCCTTGTCGGCAAATTTGCCTTTGTTGTATAGTCTCTCATGACAGCCTTGTCGGCTATGGTATATATGTTTATGGCATTACTCGTCATTTTTGGTTGATTAGAATTCTTGTCTACCATTTATACTAATCTCATTCGCCCTTACAGATAATAATAAAGGTTAGATAAGGTGTATGTCGGCACTCGGCAGGTAGGGCCCGGGTGCCAATCGCGGCCCTCCGGCTTGGGTCGTGACAGAAAGCCATGCAAGAAGAGATAGAATTTCTACAAAAAAAAATAGCAGGTACAAGCTGGTTGAACTTCTAAAGGGTAAAAGACCACTCAAATGCAAATGGGTCTTTAAACTCGAGAAAGATGGAAACCTGGTCAGATACAAAGCTTGATTGGTGGTAAAAGGCTTCGAGCAGAAGAAAGATATTGATTTTGACGAAATTTTCTCACCTGTTGTCAAAATGACTTCTATTCGAACAATCTTGAGCTTAGCAGCTTGCCTAGATATTGAAGTGGAGCAATTGGACGTGAAAACTGCATTTCTTCACGGAGATTTGGAAAAGGAGATCTATATGGAGCAGCCAGAAGGATTTGAATTAGCTGAAAGGAAACACATGGTGTGCAAACAGAATAAGAGTCTTTATGGGTTGAAGCAGGCACCAAGGCAGTGGTACAAGAAGTTTGACTCATTCATGAAAAGTCAAACTTACATAAAGACATATTCTGATCCACGTGTATACTTCAAAAGATTTTCCTACTACAACTTTATTATTTTGTTGTTGTATGTGGATGACATATTAATTGTAGGAAAAAATAATGGAATGATCGCAAAGTTGAAGGGAGATTTGTCCAAATCATTTTATATGAAGGACTTGGGCCCAGCACAACAAATTCTAGGTATGAAGATAATTCGAGAGCGAACAAGCAGAAAGTTGTGGCTGTCTTAAGAGAAAGTACATTGAGCGTGTACTGGAACGCTTCAATATGAAGAATACTAAGCCAGTCAGCACACCTCTTGCTAGTCATCTGAAGTTAAGCAAGAAGATGTGTCCTACAATAATGGAGGAAAAGGAAAGCATGATCAAAGTTCCTTATTCCTCGGCCGCCAGAAGTTTAATGTAATCAATGGTATGTACTAGACCTGATATTGCTCACGCAGTTGGTGTTGTCTGTAGGAATCTTGAAAATCCTAGAAAAGAACACTGGGAAGCAGTCAAGTGGATACTTAGGTACCTGAGAGGTACCACGGGAGATTGTTTGTGCTTTGGAGGATCTGATCCAATCTTGAAGGGCTATACAGATGCTGATATAGCAAGTAACATTGCTAACAGAAAATCCACTACTGGATATATGTTTACATTTTCAAGGGGAGCTATATCATGGTAGCCGAGGTTGCAGAAGTGTGTCGCACTTTTTACAACTGAAGCAGAGTATATTGCCGCTACTGAAGCTGGCAAGGAGATGATATGGTTGAAATGATTCCTTCAAGAGCTTGGATTGCATCAGAAGGAGCATGTCGTCTATTGTGACAGTCAAAGTGCAATAGACCTTAGCAACAACTCCATGTACCATGCAAGGACCAAACACATCGACATGAGATATCATTGGATTCGAGAAATGATAGAGAACGAATCTCTAAAAGTCTTGAAGATTGCTACAAGTGAGAATCCTACATATATGCTGACCAAGGTGGTACTAAGAGACAAGTTCGAGCTATGCAAAGAACTTGTCGGCATGCACTCAAACTAGAAGACTATGCTGCCTCCTCTAGATGAATGAGACTGGAGAGGAAGATTGATGTGGTCCATCTTATTCAAAAGCCAAAGTAACAGGCATGTGCCTAAGGAAAATTTCTTTGGTTTATTAGCCAACTTTATTGAATTTTTTTGGTTTGGTAGCCAACTTTGTTGAATTTCTTTGGTTTGGTAGCTAACTTTGTTGAACTGCCAACATTAAAGAAAAAGAAGAAAAAGTATGTGCAAATTGTCAAATATAGTAGGCTTTAGAGAGTGAGGCTTCGGCAATAAAAGGAGAGCTTCAGCTCTCATTTCTACACAACAACAAAGAGAGAAAGAAAGAGTGAGATTTCACAGATAAGGTATAAGAAAATAGTCACTGAGAAAAATAGAGAGTGAGGTGGGAATATCAAAAAAGGGTTATTTCTTTTGAGTATTGTAGTGGTTTTTGGAGTGTTTTACTCAGATTTACAAAGTGTAAAATTCCTTGCTAAAGTGATACCAGTTGCTCGTCTCGGGGCCGTGGTTTTTTGTCCTTATTCAAAAGGGTTTTCCACGTAAAAATCTTGGTGTTGTTGTCACTCTTTTATTCTTATTAATTACCGTATCTCAGTACTACGTTTTTATTCTGCTTTTATTATTGTGAATATTATTTCTGTAGGGGGTTTATTCCCAATAGAAAGAACACCACCTTAAGAGATGCTAACCTCTACTTTCCTAAAATGTGATCTTGATTTTGTTAAGCCTCTTGACTACATCTTTCATAGTTATCCTTGATTCTGGCTTTTCACTTGTGCAGTCTAAAGCCAATTCTATCATGGAGGTTATGCAAACTTCACTTTTGGAAGTAATCTTATCCTCCACAAAAAAAAGATTAGCGTCCACAATTTCCATCATAGTCTCAGAAAATGCTCGTCTCATCCACTCCCTTATGCCAAGACTTTCATTGAATATCTCTTCATTGGTTGGTCTTCTTTTTGTCAAAACCTCCATCAACATGATGCCATAATTGTAAACATCACCACTAGTTGACACGATTCCCTCCGAGCCATATTCTTACAAGAAAGAAAATGAATAAAACAATTACTTGTCTGAGTATAACCATAATATGTGCTAACAAAGACATAATTTTATTTAATTCTAAAATTTGGAAAGGCTTAAGTATGATAAGAGAAAAAGAATAAGAGACTAGTGTACCTGGTGCAATGTAACCAAGAGTGCCCAATGTTGCGGTATGTGTTGTGGACTTGTTTCCTGCTAAAATTTTAGAGATGCCAAAATCACCAACATGAGCCACCATATATTTATCCAAAAGAACATTGGCTGGCTTTAGATCACATTGAATTATTGGAGTGTCATGACCATGATGCAGATATTCAATTGTCACAACCACATCAAGCATTATGGTAACTCTTTGAAGGAGGTTCAAGTGAGACTCATCTTTGTACCAATTCTCAAGAGTCCCATTGGGCATATATTGCAGGACAAAGGCTCTTATGTGTTCGTTAGAGCAAGTAGTAATCACCGGTACAAGATTTATATGCCTAACATTTATGATCATTTCACATTCAGTATCAAACCTCTTGCATGCTTCCTCATTTTGCAAGTCCAAAACCTTTATTGCCACCACAGTTCCACTAGATAATGTGCCTCTATACACAGAGCCAGAACCTCCCACCCCAATTAAATTTGACACATCAAAGTTATTTGTTGCTCGTCAAATCTCGTGATAAAAAATCAATTGATAAGTCTTGAGCTCTGGTACCTTTTCTGCATCTTTTGAATTTCCCTTCCTTTATTGTATCATTATCCAAATTGAGACCAAGAAGAATATCAGAAAGGATGAAGTAACCACTAGAGTAATAATTTTTTGCACAAGCTTCTTAAACTTTGAATGACATCTAGAATTAATAATAGTTAAGCAGGAACTTTCAACATGTGCATTCCGCATAGACCTTTGTTGCCTATGAAAGATTGCGGAGTGAAATTTGCAAACACACCACCATTGGGTATTTCACCTTCCAAATCATTAAATGAAATATTAATACTTTTAAGGCGCGATAATTTTTTCAATAAAATAGGAATGGTACCTGAAATAGCATTTAATGACAGATCCAAGAACTCCATGCTTATCAAGTTGGAAAAGGATGATGAAATTGAACCCAAAAATTAGTTGTTTGATAGAGAAAGATATTGCATGTTCTCGAGCTTGCCTATTCTGCTTGGAATCGTGCCTGAAAAGTGGTTACCAGAAAGATCTAGTCCTACAATGGCCTTTAGTTCTCCAATATTAAGGGGAACTTCTCCCTGTGTAGAATTCCTTGAAATGTTTAGATGGAGAAGACCTGTCAACTGCCAGAGGCTCAAAGGTAACTTTGAGGCAAAATTGTTAGATCCCAACCAAAGTTCTTGTAACATACTTAGATTTCCTATACATTCAGGGATCATCCCAGAGAGCTCATTACTATACAGAATCAACTGAACCAAACTAGATAATTGACATACTACCTTTGGAATATGTCCTTGTAATTTATTTTTATGTAGATACAGCCCTTGGAGTTGTTTAAGCTTACTAACCTCAAAAGGAATACTCCTCATCAAGTTATTTTTCTGAAAGTCTAGCATCGTTAGACCGGTCATGTTGCCTATACTTTTGGGTATGGGGCCATTGATTCGTGCATTTGCTATTTCAAGGTATTCAATAGCAGATGAAAGATTCCCAATAGAATTGGGCAAAATGCCATTCAATGGATTATAACCAAATGATAGATATTGCAACATCCTACAGTCCACCAAAGAATTCAAGAATAACAATTCATGTTCACTTGGTTCATTTGTAAGTTGATTCTTACTAAGAATAATCCTTGTAGCTCGTGAAGATTTCTCAAATTACTAGGAATTTTGCTAGTGAAAAAAGTTTTCAGCTAACACCAACTCAGTAAGCTTGGTAGCATTTGTTATGAACAGCGGAATCTCCCCTTCAATCTGATTGTGCCCCAAGTAAAGCCCATTAAGGTTCGGAAGATGAAGATCTGTAGTGGCTGGAATTCTCCCCGAGAGGTTATTTAAACTTAAAGAAATGAATTCCAAAGAAGATATATTGAAAATACCCTTTGGAATTTCACCAATAAGATTATAATTTTCGGCGAAATCTAACAACCTTAAATTTGATAGCTTCCCTAATTCTAAAGGAAGTGGCCCCTCTACACGATTGTTTGGACAATGAAGAGATTGTAGAGTGAAAATATTGCCCAATGATGTAGTAATAGTCCCATTTATAGCGTTATTTCCAACAAAGAATTTCTTCAACTTAGCTAAACAACCAATATTTCTGGGTATTTCTCCAGTTATATTGTTGAAAGCTATGAAAAACAGTCTGAGCTCTGTGAATTGGCAAAGATTGGCAACCAGAGCGAGCTCTGTGGTTGCGCCTCATGCCAACCAGAAATTTGACTGTATGGTATACCAAGAATCTTTAGATTGGATTTAATATTCCCTACATTGAGCAATAAAGGACCAAAAAGGCTATTGGTTTGCAAATGTATGGCAATTAGCGAGGAGATATTAAAAAGTATTGCAGGAATGGGACCTGTTAATTGATTATGGGACAAGGACAACATTGCAAGTTGGCTCAAATTACCAATCTCATTTGGAATATTGCCGTTGATTCTATTCCTAGACAAACTTAAGTTTAGCAATTTTGTGGCATTTCCAATAGAAAGAGGAATGATACCTGTGAGATTATTGTTGGTAAGATCCAAGACTCTAAGTTCAGGTGAATACCATGGCCCTTGCCATATTTCTCCACTAAGTCTGTTAAAAGCCAATGAAATATTTTGAATTCTTTGGTGTTGAAATAGACTTGTTGGAATATTTCCTTGGAAGTTCTTGTTCACAAGATTGAGCTCTCTAAGAAAGGACAAATTGGAGCCAAAGACACAACCCTTTGCCTTTTGGAATTGCAAGTGACACCAAACCAAGAGCAAAAAGAAGTATTCTTAGTCCAGTTTTTGGCCAGGAAATGACTTTGGACTTGTAACAAGATTTTGGAAAGTCAGTAGAGCATCTTGGTCTGTATCATTTGAGGAAGCAGCTAATATAGAAAGCAAGTAATATTAACCTAGAAAGAGAATAATCAACAAGAAAATTTGCTTATCCATATGCACTAGAAATAGAATCTTTCAAGGGAATATGGATACTGAATTTGTGTGGTGTTGCCAAAGTCCAAAGCCACTCCATTTTATAGCACCACGATTTCAAAAAATAAATAAAGGAAATATAGAAAGAAACAAAAAGGTGGAAACGGATAATCGATAATGTTCGACATAAAAGTTTAGATGTTGACAGAGAAAATATGAAAATGTGAAAACTGATTGAAGTGCACGAATAAGAAGAGGAAAAAATTAGCAAAAAGAAAAAAGATCCTATCCACTTGCCTTGGTAGTTGACATCGGAGTAAATGGATGAGTTGTGTTAATTTTGGGCGGGTCAAAATGTACTAAATCAATAAATGATCTGTCCAATAGTTACTTGGCTTGAGATGAGCTAGCCAAGATGGGCTAAAATTCGGGTCATAACCCAACTCACGCAACTCTTATCAAGCTTTAATTACCAAAAAAGACTTTTTTTTTCTTTTATTATGGTCATATATAACATATCAAACAAAAAAATATTTTAAGGTATTTTAGCTAAGTTATTTATGGTCATTTTTAGGACAAAAAGATGCCCGAAAAGTGGAGATGGAGCATGATGGTTCCTGTGTACAAGAATAGGGATGATATCCAAAATTGCAACAACTATCGGGGTATTAAGCTGCTTAGTCACACTATGAAGGTGTGGGAGAGGGTGGTGGAGCTACGGGTGAGGAGAAAGGTGTCTATTTCCGAGAACCAGTTTGGGTATATGTCAGGATGTTCGACTACATAAGCTATTCACCTTGTTAGGAGATTGATAGAACAATATAAGAAGAGGAAGAGGGGCTTGCATATGGCGTTCATCGATTTAGAAAAGGATTACGATAAAATCCCGAGGGAGGTTCTGTGGAAATGTTTGGAGTCTAGAGGGGTACCTGTGGCCTACATTAGGATGATTAAAGACATGTATGAAGGAGCGAAGACTTGTGTAAGGACAGCGGGAGGGGTCTCGGACCATTTTCCAATCATGATGGGTTTGCATCAGGAGTCGGTACTCAGCCATTTTTTGTTTGCCCTGACGATGGACGTACTGACTCGCCATATCCAAAAAGAGGTGTCGTGGTGCATGTTATTTGCAGACGACATTATTTTGATTGACGAGACGTGAGACGGTATTAATGTGAGGTTAGAGGTGTGGAGACAAACCCTGGAGTCTAGAAGTTTCAAGCTGAGCAGAACCAAGACAGAATACTTGGAGTATAAGTTTAGTGGTGCTACTCAGAGAGTGGAAGGGGAGGTGAGGCTGGATTGACAAGTCATCCCTAGGAGGGGGAGTTTTAAGTACCTTAGATCTATTATACAGGGGGATGGGAAGATTGATGAAGACGTCAGACATCGTATTGGGGTGCCATGGATGAATGGAGACTTGCTTCTGGTGTCTGTGTGACAAAAAAGTAGTACTAAAACTTAAAGGTATGTTTTATAGAGCGATGGTCAGACCTGCTATGTTGTATGGGGCTGAGTGTTGGCCAGTCAAGAGCTCTCACGTCCAGAAGATGAAGGTAGCAGAGATGAGGATGTTGAGATGGATGTGCGGGCACACTAGATTAGATAAGATTCGGAATGAAGTTATTCGGGACAAGGTGGGTGTGGCCCCTATTGAGGACAAGATGCGGGAAGCACGACTTAGATGGTTTGGACATGTGAGGAGGAGAAGCACAGACACTCCGGTAAGGAGGTGTGAGAGGTTGGCATTGGAGGGTGCGTCTTAGGAGAGGTAGAGGTAGGCCGAAGAAGAATTGTGGTGAGGTGATTAGGCATGACATAGCGCAGCTACAGCTGACCGAGGACATGACCCGTGATAGGAAGGGTTGGAGGTCTAAGATTAGGATAGTAGGTTAGGTAGTCTAAATTTTTCATACCGGTAGTGTTAGTACGTACTCTCGCATTTGGTTGGTAGTAGGCTTATTTGAATACCTTTTTTTTTTCTGCTTCTACATGATTTTCCGGTGTTGTCCCGTATTATTTCTTGTTATTATTGTGGTACTTATGCTTGCCTGAGCCGAGATTCTATTGGAAACAGCCTCTCTATCTCCACAAAGGTAGAGGTAAAGTCTGCATACACACTATCCTCCCCAGACCCCACTAGATGGGATTTTGTTTAGCTAAGTTACTTATGGATCAATTTAGGCTAAAACTCAGCCCCACTTTAGAAGGGCTGAGATGGGCTGCATCGAAATGGATTGACTTCAACAAATAGGCGTGTTAATAACCAATTTAATCTTGGATGAATTGAATAGGTTAAATGGATTTGAGCTCAAATTGCCATCCTAACTGACACCATTTGTGTTGTGTCTATAAAACAGAATAAAAGTCGGTCAACTTATTGCAATTTATTTGCTTTATATTGTTCAAAGCCAAGTCAATAAGAGTCAAGCTTAGGATATGGTTATTTCATAAAC
>MCJB01007914.1:12118-107505 GCA_002018475.1 Nicotiana obtusifolia | reverse complement strand
CCCCCCTCCCCCACTATGATTGCAGCATCTCAGTAAAGAATCATTGCTTAAAAAAGAAGATAATATTCATTTTATATTGCTATATATGTACATATTTAGCATGTTATTTGGTTATTTTTTTGAAAGAGATTGAATTAGTATATTGGAACGTATGTGGTTGATAATTTTTGCAAAGGAAACGGTTGCAAGTTTAGTTTACTGCTTTTTTGGAAGACGTTTAATATTTTGCTTTTATGACTACAATATATTGAAGAAAGTTTTAGAGCAAAACAAAGGTTTTTGAATAATTGGTTAACAAAAATTGTACTGGATAAATTAGGTACTAGTTCAATCAGGTAATTTATTTACAAGTACTTGTAGTAATATTTTGGCCTTTTATGCAACTTGTGCGTTCTACAAATTACAACCACCTTTGTTATCTGTTACCACGTGAAATAGACAAGAACATCTCATGAAATGAAATTATCATATATGATTAGCTATTTTATTTTTATATGAAATAGCTAATTTTATTATTTTATTATAAAATTTGTCTACTACTAACTAATACACACAATCAAAGATGAAATAAATACAATTATATATTTATTTTGGGATTAGTATCTTTATTCCGATAGTCAAACAATGTACTAATGCTAATCTCCTTTTGACGGAAAAAAAGGGTGTCACGTTGAAGTGGAGACACCACAACAATGTCAAGTTTGTCGTACTGTTTTTGAAAGTTGGGGATTTTGATTTTCCAAAACCAACTGAGTTTTTTCGTTCAAGATAAACCTTAGATACGTAAGATTTGTGTGACGACCCGACCAGTCGTCTCATGAGTTATCGTTCCATTTTCCTTATTTTTCGTCTCATTATGCTTCGTTATCCGTCTTTTATGTGATCGAGTTGAGTAGTTTGTTTTCGGAGTGTGTTTGGTAAGAAATGAGACACTTAGTCTCTTTTAAGAAGGTTTAAGTTGGAAAAGTCAATCGGATGTTGACTTATGAGTTAGAGGGTTCGGATGTGAGTTTCAATGGTTCGGTTAGCTTCGGAAGGTGATTTATGACTTAGGAGTGTGATCGGAATTGATTTTGGAGGTCCGGTGTAGAATTAAGCTTGAATTGGTGGAGTTAGTATTTTGGCGATTTTCGGTTGTTAGGCGAGATTTTGATCCGAGGGTCGGAATGAAATTCCGAGAGTTGCTATAGCTTCGTATGGTGATTTCGGACTTAGGCGTATGTCCGGATTTGAAATTGGAAGTCCGTAGGACAATTCAACGCATTTTGGCGAATGTTGGAAAATAGAAGATTTTTGGAAAGTTTGACCGAGGAGTTGACTTTTTGATATCGGGGTCGGAATCCAGTTGTGAAAATCTTCATAGGTCCGTTATGTTATTTATGACTTGTGTGCAAAATTTGAGGTCAATCGGACTCGATTTGATAGGTTTCGGCATCGAATGTAGAAGTTGAAAATTTGTTAGTTTCATTAGGCTTGAATTGGGGTATGATTCGTATATTTAGCGTTGTTTGATGTGATTTGAGGCCTCGACTAAGTCTGTATGATGTTTTAAGATTTGTTGATATATTTGGTTGAAGTCCTGAGGGCCTCGAATGGATTTTGGATGGTTGATGGAGTTTAACTTGGGCATTTCAAGAATATGTCAATATCGTCTCTTCAAGAATAAGTGGTATCATATTATGCAAATGGACTCCAAATTAAGTTTTAATTAAAGCATTAGATCCGTATCGAGATTTCGGAGTCATAGCAAAAAGAATCGTCCAATTCGGATATCGTATGAGAAAGTTATGCTTATTTTTGTGTCAGGGAAAAATCGCCAGCGCCCAGAGATACTGGAACCAGCGCCACAGGCGGCACCCGGCGCCACCTGTGGCGCCCGAGGCAGAAAAGTACTATAAAAACGGGGGTTTTGGCCATTTTGACAAAATAGAGTTGGGGGACCTCGGTTTGGGCGATTTTTAGAAGATTTTTCAGAAATTTGAAAGAGGTAAGTGTTCTTTGTCATAAATCCTTCATAGATCATGATTCCATACTCATTTACATCATAAATCCATGAATCTATAGAAGAAAAATCAGATTTTTTTTCCAAATCTTCCAAGAACGAAAATTTAAGATTTCAAAGCCAATCCGATGTCGGAATTTGATAATTTTTGTATGGGTGAACTCGTTGGGAGATAAGGAACCTGTTGATGTGAAAATTTCTGAACTTCGAGAAGTGGGCCCGGGGCTCGGGTTTTGTTAATTTTGGAATTTCTTAGTATTTATTGATTGTTTTCGCGTGGGCTTTATTCCCTCAACATATTGTGACGTAATTGTTCTGAATTTGGATAGATTCGACACACGTGGAGGCCAATTCGAAGGGCAAAAGCGTCGTGGGCTAGAAATTTAGCCGGTTCGAGGTGAGTAGCGATTGTAAATGATGTTCTGAGGGTTTGAAACCCCGGATTGCACATCGTAGTGCTATATGAAGGTGAGGCACGCGCTCGATGATGAGTGTGGGGTCGTTTACTACTGGGGATTGTGACTTGGTCCGTCCCGATTGATGATTTTTACTATATATTTGATTGAAACTTATTTGATATCATCATGAGCTGGGCTGATTGCCATATTTGGGCTTCGTGCCGGTTATTTGAACCCTTCGGGGGTAGTTATCACTGCCTGATTCATTACTTGAACTCATTCATGTTGTTTTCCACTGTTTTTACAAAATAGCCATTTTTACTCAGTTTTGAGATTTAAATGACATTTTAAATGATATAAATGGATCGGGTGGCACGCCGCCACGGGATTTGATAAGAATGGATCGGGTGGCACCCCGCCACGGATATGATATAAATGGATCGGGCGGCACGCCGCCACGGGATATGATGTAAATGGGATCGGGTGGCACGCCGCCACGAGATATGATGTAAATTGGATCGGGTGGCACGCCGCCACGGGATCGGGTGGCACGCCGCCACGAGATATAATATTGCGCTTGGGCCGTAAAGGGCCCCTCCCGGAGTCTGTACACCCCCAGTGAGCGCAGGGTACCCAGTGTGATGTGAATTATAGCCCGAGGGGCTGATATTGTGATGTGATGAGCCCGAGGGGCCGATGTTATACCATGTGATATGCCCGAGGGGCTGATACAATTTTTATGATATTGCCCGAGGGGCGTGGTTTTTAAAAGATACTGAGCCCGAGGGGCGGTTTTAAATGTTTTCTTTTACTTCACGTCATCTACTTGAAAGACTTACATCTTTCACCGGTTGAAAGGAGTTTCTACTTGAATTCTCACCGATTTACTATTTTAATGATATTTTATTGCTTCAATATGGATTGCCTTGTGCTTTTTGTGTGGTTTCTGCTTTCCGCCATTATTTATGATTATTACTCACTGAGTTGGAAGTACTCACATTACTCCCTGCACCACGTGTGCAGATTTAGGTGTTAGTGATTTCGCTCCGAGGTATTGACTATGACTGTCAGAGGGTGATTCAGAGATTACGAGGTAGCTGTTGGCGTCCGCAGCCCCGTATCTCTTTTATCTTGTTGTTTCCTCTTTCTCCAACTAATTGTGCCAGAGATATTGTAATAGAAATTTTGTTATTAGGATTTCATTAGTTGCTCATGACTTTGTGACACCCCGGTTTGGGCTGTAGTCGGGATGGTTCACTATGTTTTTCCGCAAATGACTGCTATTAAACTATGTTGTGTGGTTCTCTTGTTAAATTAACCGCTTAAAATGAGTTATGGTTCGAATTGGCTGGCCTTGTCTTCACGAGAGGCGCCATCACGACCGGGTTTGGGATTTGGATCGTGACAGCTTGGTATCAGAGCCTAGGTTACATAGGTCTCACGAGTCATGAGCGGGTTTAGTAGAGTTTCGCGGATCGGTACGGAGACGTCTGTATTTATCTTCGAGAGGCTGCAGAACCTTTTAGGAAAAACTTCATATTCTTGATATCCTTATCGTGCGGTTTGATTCTATTGAGGCTTACGCCTTTATTTCCTTCCTACTCAATCTTTTGCGGCGCGAAGCGCTTGTTATCAATTGGGCGTCGAAGAGTGTAATGGTACTACAGACGTGGTGCCAGATGCGTGTTCGGGCAGGCTATTATCTTTGTCTTGTGGAAGGATGTTCTTATGTTCCAGCTTAGTATTTGTATCCTTCATGGTGTTGAGACCGTGCGCGAATTGCTACGATGTCTATGCGTTGTTGTCATACAATGTTGGTGAAATGGTAGAGTGCTTATGTATGGAATGCGGTAGTGAATGAATCAAAAGGAGGATTTCTCAGTGTATGATTTAGAGGTTCAGCATTTAATTCCAGCGAAGGAAAGGCAGACGGACTATAGATGTCCATGTTTGGTTGATGAAGTAACAAGACTTGATATTTTCAAGAATGATGGGATTTTCAATGTGATGCGGTATCGTCATCCTTGTTTGAACGCATTATGGTTCGTCGGTGATACAGTCTTCTTGGATTTTGCCTTCGGGGCATGGTGCCGTGAAATGGTGCCTGAGGGTGGTTGCCAAGGATAGCTGTGTGCAGCGGTTCAAAAATTGAATTAGTATTTTTAGTGTGGATGGCTTGAGAAAGATGATCTTCGAAGAGGCTTAGAGTCGATAACATTTTATTGGTTCAGGTGCTACAGAGATGGATTTTGATTTGATACAATATGTGAGCAGCGAAGTATGAGGAACGACATGACAGGAAGTGTTTCGCGGTGGTTGAAGTACTAGCAGGCCAAGTATGAGAAGCAAAGGTTGAAAAGTTGCTTAAAGAAGATGGTTTAACCGAAATGAGAGTGACAGATTAGCATATGGATTCTGTGGTAGGATAGTCGCGTGCCTTGAGAAAGTGTAGAACGGTTTATGAATATGATGGAAGGCGATTTGGCCTACGTATTTTATTTGGAGTGATGGTTGTCGTACGAAAAAAAAAGATCGAATATGGCATAAAGGAGTTTGTTTGAAATGAATAGGGGTGTGAAGATCTAATTATCGCTTCAGGTGCAATATGACTTGAGTTCTTAAAGTATTGTTGAACTTTCAGTTGATGTCAATAGGGAAGGAGCAGACTTATACAGCTGGTGGGCGAGCATGAGCTCAGGAGAATTTGCTGATTACGGGGTAGTTGTACCCTGTGCAGCGTCGTTAGAAGATGTTAGTAAGGAATTCCACAGGTGGGTTATCTCCTGTGAGCAGGTTAGCGGTGGCATGATGTTGATGAAGCTTCTGCGAGGTATATTACTTGCTACCCAGTAAAAGGTCGAATGCGTGACTATGACTTGTGATCCAGGATGTTCATGCAAAGCTTAACAAAGACTTCGAGAAGTCTGTCGGGTTAATGTTGCGAGATCATGGTAATTGAGAAGGAGGAATCGTCGTGGGCTCTACATTATGTGACGGTGGCTTAGAGCTAAGTGGAGGAGAGCCCCACCGTTTACAATTGGATCGCGTGGTTGTCTGCTTGTGCGGTTTCTGGTTATCGGTACGTTGGCGGTGTTTTTATGACTCAGAAAAGGAAATATTAGGGGTAATTCAGCAAAGAACTATATGGGCGTGTGCTATATTCGGCGTTAGCGATGTATGTTCAGGTTTTTGGAAGACTCGGAGCTTGTGTTTGGTGGACGTGATGTACATGGAAAAGAGCACAGTCGGTTATCTTCGGTACTAGGTCAGAGTGATTGACCCTCGATAACGGTCCTAGTGGATTCAAGAATTAAAGTGTAGTGCCTAAGGATTTCGGGTCCGATGTGTGGTTAAGGATCGAGTCTTCATAGTGGGTTGCGAACGAAACTTGGAATATTCTATGTTACCATAGGGTACACGATGCAGTATTGGAGAAAAGAAAGAGATAGCTTCGGATTCGCAGAAGGCCTTGCAAAATGGGTGTACCAGTCTGAGATAATATTGAGCACATAAGGAGGGTATGAGATGGTTCATGAGTATTGAGACGATGTGGTCTCGCGATTCGGGTCACTCGAGGTGAATGCGAATTGAGTTCACTATGTTGTGAATGGAGCTATTATATTTCTAAGTCAGGTCAAGAGTAAATTGAAAGAAATTGGGTCGGTTGGCAATGGTTTAATCGGTGTGATGGTGGCAATGATTAGTTCCTTCGGCGTGTGAAGTTTTACGTGTGGTATGTGGTTGTACGTGCAGGTCCGATAGCCACCATGACTTGATTGATTTGAGAGATATTGCTTCGAATGGCCCTTCTGTGTGAATGGACTCCGGAAGAGTCATGATGGTTTACACCACAACTTGAGGTTTGCATTTTCTGTGATTATGGGAATTCAGTTGCATATTGCCATGGTTATTCTGAAATGAGTTGAGTGAAAGGGGTTCTAGCCAATGAAGTATTCATTCTACTAATAGTTTAGGGGTTATGATAAATTCTTTTAATCTCGCGTAACGGTATCATGTTTGGATCGGGTTGCACGGCACAACGGTATCATGTGTGGATCGGGTTGCGTGCTGCAACAGTGTTATGTTGAGTACGGTCCCCTATACCTATTCCTACGTATTTTGTTTCTCATCCTTTGAGAAGGGTTCGTAATATCTGTTTGACCGTTTTATTCGTTACGCGGGCTGGATAATACTTTTCTAGAGTTTGTTCCTCTTTATGTGTCATGTTCAAATTGTAGCTTGTCGGAGCATTGATGGTGCCATATGAGATCTGAGTCGGTGTTGGAGGCAGCTTATTGCATGAGCAGCTTGCACCGGGTGAGACGAGATTATTGGAGCTGAAATCTGTGCAATCAGATTTATATAAGGCACATTAAAAGGAAATATCGTTATTCTAATTATTGTGGTCGGAGGATGTTATTATGGCAATCGACTTATATGGTGAGTTTGTGAATTTGCACTCTACTACTGTGTTTATCCCTGTTGGGATATTTTGATAGTCTTAGCCATCTCTATCATTTTTGTTTTGTATACTATTGAGGACTATGAGTCCAAAAGTGACTTTCTGTTACTCACTATAGTGGGTTTTGATGTAATTTCGGGATAACTGATTAGAGCTTTATGAATTATATGCCCTACCGGTATGGGAGTTCATTATGTGTCGTGATTTCGATTAAAGGAAATTACTTTTAAAGGAGAAATGGATAGATTTCGGTTGGCACGATGTGCATATTACTTGTGATTCAGAGTTGAGGACGAGATCCTCGCATTTTTAATATGATGTGAAAAGCTTAACCGGGCTATGAGCCGCGGTGGAAGTTATATAAGGACAAGATCCTTGTGATGAAAATTTATGTGTTTTAAATTCTCCCTCTGTTAAATTAAATTTGTACTATAGTACTGATAGGGAGCCATGCCTGTTAGGCTTATTTGATAGTTCTTCTATGTGTTTTCGTCCATATTTTGCATATTCGTGCTGTAATTATTGAGTTTTAGCCTACAAGGGGAGTGTTCAGGTGGCGCTAAAGGTGACTCGTTAATTCGAGTAAATAATTATGAGGTCTTCATGCCTTGTGAGTTGCTGTTAGAGTTGTGAAAGTTTGAAATGAGGTTTTGGTTAATACGAGGTTAATTGACGATGCTGGAATTAATTATGAACAGCTATTATAACCAGAGACGTGGTTATGAGCATACATATGATGGGCGCGTAAGCACGAGTTGCTACAGCCGGTTGAGACTAACACGGTGTGTTGAATTAATTGGGCTGTGAGAAACTTGGCTTTGAAGTTTATAAATGTGGATAAAAGAAATAATCTTCAATTGAGAAGGCGTTATCGGATCCATGTTAAATTTACGGTGACGTAGAATCGCCGGCAAGTGTGTGTAATAATACACATAGAAATTTAATGTCCTCGGAATAGTCCTTAGCACGTTCGAGGACGAACGTATGTTTAAGTGGGGGAGAATGTGACGACCCGGCCAGTCGTCTCATGAGTTACCGCTTCGTTTTTCCCCATTTTCTGTCTCATTATACTTCGTTATTCGTGTTTTATGTGATCGAGTTGAGTAGTTTGCGTTCGGAGTGGGTTTGGTAAGAAATGAGACACTTAGTCTCTTTTAAGAAGGTTTAAGTTGGAAAAGTCAATCGGATATTGACTTATGAGTTAGAGGGCTCGGATGTGAGTTCCGATGGTTCGGTTAGCTTCGGGAGGCGAGATTTTGATCCGAGGGTCGGAATGAAATTCCGAGAGTTGCTATACCTTCGTATGGTGATTTCGGACTTAGGTGTATGTCCGAATTTAAAATTGGAAGTCCGTAGGACAATTCAACGCATTTTGGCGAATGTTGGAAAATAGAAAATTTTTGGAAAGTTTGACCGAGGAGTTGACTTTTTGATATCAGGGTCAAAATCTAGTTGTGAAAATCTTCATAGGTCCGTTATGTTATTTATGACTTGTGTGCAAAATTTGAGGTCAATCGGACTCGATTTGATAGGTTTCGGCATCGAATGTAGAAGTTAAAAATTTGTTAGTTTCATTAGGCTTGAATTGGGGTATGATTCATATATTTAGCGTTGTTTGATGTGATTTGAGGCCTTGACTAAGTCCGTATGATGTTTTATGATTTGTTGATATATTTGGTTGAAGTCCTAAGGGCTTCGAATGGATTTTGGATGGTTGATGGAGTTTAACTTGGGCATTTCAAGAATGTGTCAATGTGGTCTCTTCAAGAATAAGTGGTATCATATTATGCAAATGGACTCCAAATTCAGTTTTAATTGAAGCATTAGATCCGAATCGAGATTTCGGAGTCATAGCAAAAAGAATCGTCCAATTCGAACATCGTATGAGAAAGTTATGCCTATTTTTGTGTCAAGAAAAAATCGTCAGCGCCCAGAGATACTGGAACCAGCGCCACAGGTGGAGCCCGGCGCCACCTGTGGCGCCCGAGGCAGAAAAGTACTATAAAAATGGGGGTTTTGGCCATTTTGACAAAATAGAGTTGGGGGAGCTCGGTTTGGGCGATTTTTAGAAGATTTTCCATAAATTTGAAGGAGGTAAGTGTTCTTTATCATAAATCCTTCATAGATCATGATTCCATACTCATTTACATCATAAATCCATGAATCTATGGAAGAAAAATCAGATTTTTTTTCCAAATCTTCCAAGAACGAAAATTTAAGATTTCAAAGCCAATCCGATGTCGGAATTTGATAATTTTTGTATGGGTGAACTCGTTGGGAGATAAGGAACCCGTTGATGTGAAAATTTCTGAACTTTGAGAAGTGGGCCCGGGGCTCGGGTTTTGCTAATTTTGAGATTTCTTAGTATTTATTGATTGTTTTCGCGTGGGCTTTGTTCCCTCAACATATTGTGACGTAATTGTTCTGAATTTGGATAGATTCGACCGCACGTGGAGGCCAATTCGAAGGGCAAAAGCGTCGTGGGATAGAAATTTAGCCGGTTCGAGGTGAGTAGCGATTGTAAATGATGTTCTGAGGGTTTGAAACCCCGGATTGCACATCGTAGTGCTATATGGAGGTGAGGCACGCACTCAATGATGAGCGTGGGGTCGTTTACTACTGGGGATTGTGATTGGTCCGTCCCGATTGATGATTTTTACTATATATATGATTGAAACTTATTTGATATCATCATGAGCTAGGCTGATTGCCATATTTGGGCTTCGTGCCGGTTATTTGAACCCTTCGGGAGTAGTTATCACTGTTTCCTCACTGTTTGATTCATTACTTGAACTCATTCATGTTGTTTTCCACTATTTTTACAAAACAGCCATTTTTACTCAGTTTTGAGATTTAAATGACATTTTAAATAATATAAATGGATCGGGTGGCACGCCGCCACGGGATTTGATATGAATGAATCGGGTGGCACGCCGCCCCGGATATGATATAAATGGATCGAGTGGCATGCCGCCACGGGATCGGGTGGCACGCCGCTACGAGATATGATATTGCGCTTGGGCCGTAAGGGGCCCCTCCCGGAGTCTGTACACCCCCAGTGAGCGCAGGGTACCTAGTGTGATGTGAATTATAGCCCGAGGGGCTGATATTGTGATGTGATGAGCCCGAGGGGCCGATGTTATACCATGTGATATGCCCGAGGGGCTGATACTATTTTTATGATATTGCCCGAGGGGCGTGGTTTTTAAAAGATACTGAGCC
Organism: Nicotiana obtusifolia; assembly: GCA_002018475.1. NCBI lineage: Eukaryota > Viridiplantae > Streptophyta > Magnoliopsida > Solanales > Solanaceae > Nicotiana > Nicotiana obtusifolia. The sequence goes on along the minus strand of MCJB01007914.1, from coordinate 97,421 downwards.
CGAGGGGCGGTTTTAAATGTTTTCTTTTACTTCACGTCATCTACTTGAAAGACTTACATGTTTCACCGGTTGAAAGGAGTTTCTACTTGAATTCTCACCGATTTACTGTTTTAATGATGTTTTATTGCTTCAATATGGATTGCCTTGTGCTTTGTGTGTGGTTTCTACTTTCCACTATTATTTATGATTATTACTCACTGAGTTGGAAGTACTCACATTACTCCCTGCACCATGTGTGCAGATTCAGGTGTTAGAGATTCCGCTCCGAGGCATTGACTATGACTGTCAGAGCGGTGACTCAGAGACTACGAGGTAGTTGTTGGCGTCCGCAGCCCCGTATCTCTTTTATCTTGTTGTTTTCACTTTCTCCAACTAATTGTGCCAGAGATATTGTAATAGAAATTTTGTTAATAGGATTTCATTAGTTGCTCATGACTTTGTGACAACCCGGTTTGGGCTGTAGTCGGGATGGTTCACTATATTTTTTCGCAAATGACTGCTATTAAACTATGTTTTGTTGTTCTCTTGTTAAATTAACTGCTTAAAATGAGTTATGGTTCGAATTGGCTAGCCTTGTCTTCACGAGAGGCGCCATCACGACCGAGTTTGGGATTTGGATCGTGACAGCTTGGTATCAGTGAAAATTTCTATAATAGTCTTGGAGAATGATATATGTTAATCAGCCTAATGGTTGATTATAATTTTCGAAAACATAGATGTTTCTCTAAAGCAGAAAACCAGAGTTTAGTTGTGCTATTTTATTAACTTGTCGCTAGAACATGTTGGTTATAGATGTTGTGGTTGACATAATGGCACTGTGGATGATTCTTGATCACTTGACTGATTGATATTGTGTGTTAATTCGAGCAAAACAAGTTTTATCATTAAAAAAGAAAATAAACACAGGGTTGCTACATGGGCTTAGCAATGCGTCATAACATTATAACAATATACCAAATATCAACATACGAACGGGTAGAATTTACAATTAGTTACTTATAATGTTTTGTAATTGAAAAATAGTTATTGTCATGAAATTTTGAATTTCACGGGTAAAACTTTAGGATACTATAATAAAGTTTCACTCGTGAGCTCTATGATAGTAGTTATTTTTTAATTATATGGTCCAAAAATACCCAGAGAGCACTATTTAATTTCTGCCATATGAACACATGCTACGACTAAAAACCATGATAACCAAAAGGCCGGGTTGTTATAACTTTATAAGATACAACAGTTTAAAATTTCCAAATTAGGCTTGTAAAAAACGAAAATTAAAAAATTATTTTAACAACCTGAAAAGCAGTCATAAATAATTACAACAAATTAGCAACGCTTTTGGACATGCTTTTTGGCAGAATTAAAAAGTAAAAAATTGATGCTTTGTCTAGTCAATGTGAATTCTTAGCTTAACAACCTATCCACTTCAAACAATCTAAAGCGAGTCTCAATTATTGCTTAATGGATTCTTAACTCACCAATGTTTTTTTCTAATTTTTCTCTCTACTACGCAATGAGAAAAGAACTTTGTTCTTCTATCTTCTAATCTTCTTCTTTTTTTCCTTCTCTTTTTGATCCCACTGAGTATGTCCGTGATTTGCACGAAGTACTTTGATTTTTTTAATAAATTTTATTTTATATTGACTTGACTTCAAGGATAGAAATATGAATATAATTATTGCATTATCAAGAATAGGAAAAGATTAATCGATAACTCCAAAAAAGATAATACTGATATTTAGATCAAAAATTGATCATTTTTATAAGAAATAAGAAATTAACACAATAGTTTAAGTATATTTACATATATGGTTCAATTTTTAAATTATGGTGAATAGTGATTTAAGATACAAAGAAGCATCAAACGAGATAATACATTCTGAAAAGAAAAAAAAAGAACAAAGAAAGTATGTGTGATCCAACGCCACCATTCAGAAAAAGAAAAGAAAAGAACAGAAACTTAGATTTATAATTTATTCAAACAAGGACTCACATGGATAAAGACATAACAAGAATAAAGTACGCAGCCAATTACAGTATAAGTGAAAATGGTTGATAACCAAATATATTACTACATGTGAAACTTTTAGCCTTTTTTTTTTTTTACTAAGATCTCATTTAATGATTGAATCTGAATGGTTTAGACCTCAAATCAGTAGGTGCACTTGTTTTTATTAAGATTTAACCATTTGAAACTTACTTCTTCCCTATTAATTGAATAACAATATGGTAATCCATTGTATCAGAGCTGCAGTGTCGTCTAATCATATTCCAACATTTTCTGTAGTTCTACCAAAATGTGAATCAATACACTTTCACTTGATATTGTTTCTTTTTTCTCCTTCTTTACCTATTGTAGCAACTTTACATTCCAATAATATGGCTGGCCTGACGTGGAAATACCCCTTAATTTTACTAGATATATAACTTTCATTTAGATCTACCATCCAAGTGGCTCTAGATTCGTCAATGGCATGCTGGAGGAGTATTTTTGTCATTTTGGCATCGGCTCGCAGAAAGATTGGGCGAAGCTTCTGGATGCTGCTCAACTGTATTTCAATTCACAAAAGAGCTTTAGTACAAACAGAAACGCTTTTGAAATTCTTACCGAACAGCAACCACTACTCCCACACACTGTGAATGCCCAAACATGTCAAAATCTCCTCAAGCCATTAACTTCTCCAAAGAATGGAAGCGAAATTTGGAGATAGTGCGGAGCTATCTTGCGAAAACCTAAAAGCGGATGAAAAAACATGCTTTCAAAATCATCGTGTTATTGAATACCAAGTGGGGATAAAGTGATGGTGAAAATCTCAAAGCGATACCTGTTTGCAGGGATCCATGAGCCTCGCCTATTGCAAAAGTACATTGGACCTTTGTCCACTGAGAAGCGCATTGGGAAAGTTGCATACCGAGTGGATACCCCATCCTGGAAGATTCATCCAGTCTTTTATGTCATCCTTCTGAGACCCTTTTGGGAAGACATGGAGGATCTTTCGCGGAACCAACTCACAATACCCAGTATTCAAGGCACCAAACCAACCGGAAAAAGCGTGCAGAAGCTATTCTCGATGATCGATTTATTCACACTTCAAGGAAAGATCACCATGAGTTCTTGGTGAAATGGTACGGTTGGGTACAGAGGAGAATACTTGGGAGAGAGGAACAAATCTCAAAGCCTACAAGAGCCTGATTGATTATTATCCTGCAAGTAAAGAGCCAAGGACGTCGCTAACTCAGGTTGGGTAGAATGTCATGGGCGGCTTTCCAGCCATGTCCCATGACCCCTTGGACGCGCCTCATGGCATCCTGGCAAGCCTTCTAATGCCTACAGCCGTGGAAAATCCCGTAGTCTTGGTCGAGCCAAGTGTTAAGTGTATATGTGCCTATGTCACCCCCATCAATAGTCCTCACGAGTGCCCAGCCGTAGGCAGATGCCAACGACGCCTCTCGGCAGGCCGCGCCCCAGCGCGCGCCCGTTGTCAACGCAATCGACCCTGATGCTAAAGACAAGTTTACAGCCCCTCCAAGTGCCATCAATAGATATGTTTCTACCTTGTAGGAATCTAGGTCCCTTTTATTGTAAATATAAAGCAGTTTTACTTTCTGTATATTTGTTGTGATTCTCTAGCTTATTTATGTCTAGTCCAATAACTTTGGTTTACTTTTTTTAAACATTATTAGGGCAAATCAAGTAGTCTAACTTTCAAGCAAGCAAACAATTCCCTATATTGGTGTCTCTTCTCCTCAACACTGTGTTGCTTTACTTAACCTTACGTCGCCCTACTAAGAAATCTCAAGACGCCGCGTAATATAACACGTGTTATTACCTAAAAGTCATGCAATGCTAGCAAATAACCAAAAGACCGGGTTTATTTTAAAATATTTACAGTTTAAAATTTCTAAATTCGGCTTGTGAAAAACGAAAATTATAAAATCATTTTAACGACCTAAAAAGCAGTCATAAATAATTACCCTAAATTAGCAACGCATTTTGGACATGCTTTTTGGCAGAATTAAAAAGTAAAAAAGTGACGCTGTGTTTAGTCAATGTGAATTCTTAGCTTAACAACCTATCCATATCAAACAAAAGTAAGTGTGTCTTAATTATTGCTTAATGGATTCTTAGCTCAGCAATGTCTTTTTATAATTTATCTTTCTACTACGCAATGAGAAAAGAACATCTTTCTTCTATTTTCTAATCTTCTTTTGTTTTCTTTTTCTTCTTATTTTGACCACACTGATTATGGACGTGATTTGCACGAAATACTTTTATTTTTTAAAATGAATTTTATTTTCTATTGACTTGACTTCAAGGATAGTAATAAGCATATAATTATTGCATTATCAAGAATATGAAAAAATTAATCGATAACTCTAATAGGGAGAATAGTGATGTTTAGATAAAAATGATCTTTTTTTAAGGAATAAGAAACACAATAATTTAATTATATTTACATATATGGTTCAATTTTTAAAATATGGTAATAGTGATTTAAGATACAAAGAAGCATCTAATGAGATAAAACATTCTGAAAAAAAAATAAATAAATAAATAAAGTATGTGTGATCCAGCATCATCATTCAGAAAAAGAAAAGAAAAGAACATAAACTTATATTTATAATTTATCCAAACAAGGGCTCACATGAATAAAAACATAATAAGAATAAATTACGCAGCTAATTACAGTATAGTAAGTGGAAATGGTTGATAACCAAATATATTACATGTGAAACTTTTAGCCTTTCTTTTTCTTATTAAGACATTATTTGTTCTCACTTAATGAATGATTGAATCTGCATGATTTAGACCTCAAATCATTAGGTGCACTTGTTTTCATTAAGATTTAACCGTTTGGAACCTTTTCGTCCCTATTAATCGAATAAGAATATGGAAATTCACTATATCGGTGCTGTAGTGTCGGCTAATCATATTCCACCAGTATCTGTAGTTCTGCCAAAATGCCAATCAATACCTTTCCACTTAGGCAATATTTTTTCAAAATATAAATGGTTTTATCATTTATATTTTCTTGTTTGATTGGTCAATAAAAAAAAAATTCAGAAAATATTTTTTAGTATTTGATTAGAGAATAAAAAATATTTTTTTAGAAAAATAATATTTTATGCTACTCTCCTCACCCTACCTTTCTCAAAATCCTCATGTTTCATGTGCTCTCCCCTCCCTCCTTCCCTTCAAATATTCAACGTTTTCAGGACTCTATTTTCTTCAAGAATTTAATTATTTTAAAAAATGCACACAAACTCAAAGGAACTAATGTGTTGCTTTACTTTTTCACGCAAAAACAATGTTAAAATTTATATGCCACAACTAAAAAGAAATTTTTTTTGGTTGAAATGAAATAAAATACTTTTTATATCATGTGCTCATTTTGTTGAAATAAAAGAAAATACTTGTTCTACATCATGAAAAGTATTTTTTTTGCTGAAATGAAAAAAAATTATTTAACATCATGAAAAAGAAATACTTTTGAAAAAGAAAGTACTTTTTCTACAATATAAAAAAAATTACTCTAAATAATATTTTTATTTAGGGTAGGGAGTTGAGGTAGGGCAGTTGTGAGTGGGGTAGGGTAGGTCGGGGTGGATGGGTGGGGGGTTGGTGAGGACAAGGAATAGGATAGGGAAGGTTGAAAAAGAGTTTTAGAAAATGTTTTCCTTCCCTTAATGGAGAAAACATTTATGAGGAAAATATTCTCCAAATATTTACGAAACTAAACATGACAAAATTGGAAAAAAAATTTCATCGTACCAAACACACCCTTAATGTGGTCTCTTTTTTCCCCTTCTTTACTTGTTATAGCAATTTTGCCTTCCCCAATAATATGGCTGCCCTGACGTGAAAATACCCCTTAATTTTACAAGATATGCAAGTTTGATCTAGAATTACCATCCAAGTTGCTCTCCAATGGCTAAACGAACAGCTCCAATCCATCAAGGGAATAACTTTGAACAAATTTTGAACTTAAGAAAAGAGAAATTTCTTGGTTCCGAAATAGTTCGCCATTAAAGATGAATCCATTATTTTGATTTGGTATTTGTTATAGAATTGCATTATTTGCAGGCATGTTACGGTTGGTCTATCTCCACCACTCAAGGGTGATTTCTGTCCAAACAAATGCATATTCCTCTCCCTGACAGCAATTGCAACTGCAGCTATGAGGCTGTGACTTAAGATGAAAAATGTCCCTTGTTCCCCATGACCGCAGGGGATCGAAAACGGATAATGAAAAAATTAAAAAGAATTTGAACCGACCTATATTTAATACGGATAAAAAATGGGTTAACCAACGGATAATATGTATATCTATATTATCCATGACTTCTTGAATATAATAACTTTTGCGAGAATACCTAGTCTCTCAAACTTGAGATACCTCCAATTTGAGGCTTTACAAATATAAAAATTAAATCCAGTAGTTATCCATTGATTATCCATTTTCTAAATAGATAATAAGGTTCTTATCCATATTTGATCTATTTTAAAAAAATTCATTATCCAACCTTTTTTTAGTGAATAATATGAGTGAATAACTGTTTTTTTTTTATCATTTTACCATCACTACCCATGAGTAATATTCTCTCATCATTCAAAGGTAACTTCACAAGAATTTGTCGATATTTTCATTTTTAATCTTCTTATTACTAGATCTATGCAATTGAGAGTGTGGTAACATTTCGGTGATTGTGAAACTAACAAAAACAGAGTTTAGCAAAAAGAACATGACACTAACAAGCAATTAAATGAGGCAAGTGATAGCTGGTAAAAACAGGTGGTACAGGCTAAGGAACGAAGGTACCTCCTATTACTATTAGAACCTGAACAACTAGCAAAACTACTATTTAAGCCAGGATATTTCCTCTCTAGAGAATTCAAACAAGAGAATTTTACCTTCCTATATACTATTTGAAACATTATTATTTTATTCACTCAAATTTCAATTTAATTACATGATCATATACAATTTATCAATTATATACAAATAAGTTTTAAATGAATATCCCTTTATATTAGGAATTGAATAAGGAATATAAATTATTCTCTTATCCCTTTATACTTGTCCACTCTCTCTCCATTTCTCTGTCTCTGTCCCCCTCTCTCTCTTCGTCTCTTTAATCTCTTTCTCTGTTTTTTTCGTCAATTTTTCTTCATTTGGTGTTCTCTATTTTTATGCTTTCTTGTTCTATATAGTTTCAATGGAATTCATCAATGGATTTCAATTATTTTAACTTAGAAATTTCCTTTCACGTTGCACAATTAGTGTTCAAATTGAAATTGTCAATCAATAAATTTTGAAGGTGTTTGACTCTCCACCATTGACAGCCATTAAAAAGCTTTAAAGCTTTGAAATCGAATTTGGGTTTTCAAAAGCCAGTATTTATTTGGATTGAGTATTTTTGCAAACAATTTGGAATATTATTTGGAGTCTATATCTCAATTTTGAGGGTGTTTTGGTGAAGATTAGACTTGATTTTGGCTGAATTTCAGATTGACTCGAAAAAGAAGAAGAACACATGACATACAATATACTTACAAAATTGTAGTAAAATTGTAATATAATTGAATGTAAATTATTATTCTGTTGTAGTTATATAAATATTTTTATTTGAATGTTGTATAAAAGTTGAAAAATAATTGTATAATGTATAAATCGTTGTACAAAGTTTGTATTTAAGTTATCAATACTATTTTTTTTACATAAAGTTGTTGATATGTACCAAAATTATATTAAGAGAGTAAGTTTTGATTGGAATTTTAGAGAGGAAGAAGCACACACCACATACAAAATATATACAAATCAGATACAAAATATACAAAAAACATATTATATAAAATTTGTATTTAAATTGTATGATATTGTAGTTGTATTTAACAGGGTAGAAATAATATATGAAAGTTATAGATAAATTGTAGATTAGTTGTAAATAAGTATATACTGTATAGTAAGTTGTATGAGATTTACTTTTAGTATGTATAAAAGTTGTAGATCAGCTGTAAATAAGTTGTATATTATATAATTAATTGTGTAAAATTTATTTTTAGTTTATATGATATTGTGGATGTATCAAAATTGTATTAGATTTTTATAAAAATTTATTTTTTAATTTGTATGTTGTTGTACCATACAATTTATCATCTCTCTGTTCTACTTACGCTTCAACTCCAACTAATCTCGAGATCATCAATATATGTCCTCTTTGTGGTGTGCTTCGAGATCATTGATATATGTCCTCTTTGTGGTGCGTGCTTCTTTCTCTCTAAATTTCCAATCAAAAGAGAGCTTAGTAAAGCCGGAATTAACTTTTCAAGAAGTTATGAATATTTACAGAAGCTTTGAAAAAGGACATGGCGGATAGCACAAATCTATTCCGAATTTCTAATATGAACTAGGTTAAATGAAAAAAGATAAGTCAGTTGAGAAAAGTAAGGATTCTGCAATGAAAGAAACAATTTATATTCCTTAAGAAAAACCATGTTGGCAACTTAGGAATGCAAAATAATTCTACAATTAAAAGGAATAGTTGATATGCCAACTATGAAAACAAGAACGTGCAATTGAAAGGATTGCAAAATATTGGGTCAGAAAATAGGAAAATTGAGGGGAGGAGAGAAAAGAAAAAGAAAAATAATGTAATTAAATCTCCTAATTTAAGGCACTAATAATGGATTGGAAGCCTTTTAAGGTGGAATGTATATAATTTGTAAGTAATCCTTGTTTAAGACGAGTAATATACAAAATTAGAATAATTTTGATAGATAAGTTTCAAATATTGTATAGGAACGAAAAAATCCCTCCAAACAATAGATATAAAACATACCCGAATAACCCTTGTCAATCCAATTGAATGTTAGCGTGACTAAACAAGTAGGACAAGCGGATATGATCCCAAACCCTTGGCAAATAATACTAAAATATTGTACATTTGTTATCTCATAGAATACTTCAGCTTCATGTGATAGAATCCTGTCCTATTTCCAGTGTGACTAACTGCAAGGCACTTTCTCCCCTTCTAATTGAAGGGGTCTCTTTACATTTTGCCAGGAAAAATAAAGAACCAAGAGATAATTGGAAAATATATTGCACTGTGGCAGTAAGCAAAAGAGAAAGAAGCAACCAGTAAACAGTTAAATGGTGAGCAACTAAATACACATTACAAATGAGGTATATGGTATATATCTGTGTCAAACTCCTTCCTTGACATGAGCCTTCCTCAGGTTCAGGGACTTGTACATGTACTCCCTACAATATAAACAAGCTCCTTAAATACCAATAGAGGGTACAGAAAAAAACAAAGAGAAGACCACACACTTAGGTATTATATACATGTAGGCTGTAGCAACTGAATGATCAACTAGTCAGATAATTGAGCTTAGCTCACTTGTTAACAAGCTTCCCCAGATGCGATGTGATGAATGGGGCAGGGCAAGTGGATTTGACACCAAGGAATATGGAGCTCACTGCCCAAAGAATGGTCAAAACTAGAGTGCAGGCATTAGCTAGTCTCATCATGCTGGCTTAAAAATTGGATTATACAAGGATATACATGTTCTGCAGCCTGCAAACACCAGGAAGAGTAAAAGCTGTTATGTAACAACAAATGGAAAAATATTAACAAAGCACATGCAAAAGATGCCTATTTCACGGAGTTGTGAAAGTAAATAACTTATAATGTATCTTCTATTCTAGGTATATTTAACTCTTCCGGTTTGCATAAGAAACAAAAAACATGAAAGGTGAATCCCAATGTAACTAGGCACCTCTCATCTTCCAGCATCTTTCTATTCTTCACCATCCTTTTGTACTCCATCCATCAATCAATCAATCAATCAACTGTGCCTCAATCCTAAATCAGTAGGGGTTGGTTATAGAATCGTCTATATCCAATCCGGACTATTCAGGTTCATCTCATTCTAATACAAAATAATTCGCCACTCAAAGCAAATTAGGGTTCCTTTAAAACTCACATTTATTCCCACACAATTAACTAGTTTAAATCCAATCAGTTAGTATCACCCATATAGTTCCTTCGCTTATATTGTATTCTGTTCTCCTTTATGTACTCGAAAAGAAGCGAGCAAGTTATTAAAGGTTTACATACCATGCGTCCTCCCACTAAGTCATAATGAGCAAAATGCGGACCATTAGCATCCCCCAATGCTTTGTAGGTAATCAAGTGCTCAGGGATGAGCTTTGCAGTTTCTGCTTGAACCAATGTGTTGCAAGAGAGAATTGTTAGAAAGCTTATCATTCTCAGACAGAACATGAGCACCAAAGTACTAAGAAACATACCATACACTGCCTCTGGTGGGCAGATTAGGTCTTTATCTCCAGAAAGAGCCAGCACGGGTACATTGCTTTTGTGAAGATTATCCTTGTAGAAAATTTTACCACTTCTGTCGCGGAGTCCCCCTTCTCGAAAAGCTGTAGTCAACTGCAAAATAAGTTTAGCAGGAATAGTACCTGCCAGAAGATCTATTAGAAAATTTGTATTGAAAGGTTCATGTGAAATCTTAAGAGAACATAGAGACAGTCGTGATCCTCTAAAAAACCTCTTTACAAAGCAAGACAGGATCACCCTCAGACTACAGCCTATATAAACCAGAAATGGATCAACTATCCCTTACTTTGGTGGTAACACACTTCCAAATAAAGATCATACATCAACGTCGTTTCACAGTGTCATGAGAACAATTACACAGGGAGTTGAACTAGTGGGAGCAGGGAGTCAATAGGCTCGTAGACCAAAGAGTCAAAAAAATATATTGATATATGCAGCTGGTTGCCAAAAGATAAAATTTCTAGCCGGCAATGGACTGTAAAGCTGATGTTTAGCTGATGTAATTTTCTTTTTCCATCTGAAGATGTCAATAGTCCTTTGTTGTTCATACTTTACGCGAACAAATAAGAATAAGAATCAAATTTGACATAATTAGTCTTCAATTATTACCTCCATTGCTGAGAAGTCGATAAGGCCAAAGTACAAATCAAAATACGCATTTGGCTTGCCAAAGGACAACCTCAAACTTCAGCTGATCTCCCTTGTATTACTATATGACTATAATGAGAGATGAGATACGAGCAATAATAAGTAGATTTGCTATCCTAACAGATATCCATGAGAATATAAAGAAATATGGAAGATTAGTTCAACTCATAATCAACATATCATCCAGACAGAGGCGGAGAGGAACAAGAGGTTTTTAAAAGCCATAGATGCTACAATTGGTACGCAAACACTGTAGACAGGAACTTGGGGCATTGGCGGAGGGTGTCATTGCATCATTCTTCAGAACATGTAAGTTTCTCATACTGTTTGTCTCTAAATCTCCTACTCTAAATATTCATAACCTAAGTGATGAAACATGACACTTGCCTGCTCTCCATATAATTAAGTAATAAAACAAGATGACCATAAATTTGTAGACTTCACGATAAATTAAAAAGCAAAGGTCTTCTTATTGCTCATGTGAGTACTTACAGAAGTTATTCAAGACAAGCTTTTTCAGCAACTCTGGATGCATCATGTCTGTAGCTGATATCATATCATTAAGCCAAGACAACACGTAAGGAGGGCGAGAGGAAAGAGGATAAGCTGCAGCGAGTAATGCCCCTAAAGGAACAACAGGTACATTGAGAGCCTGAGCAGAATCAGCCTGCAGCAAAGGTAAATAGAGATAGGAATATGTTGAAATGGCTTTCTGCTGCATAACAAGAGTTGAAAGACATTTATTTTCAGCTTACAAGGGGTAGGAGCAGTTTGAGTGCAGACTTCGAAGATGTGTAATCCAGTGATGAAGCCAAAGTTACAATAGCAGCTAATCCAGTCTCTCTTCCTTCCAATCCTTTCCAAGATAAAACCAGAAACAAATAAAAATTCTCTCATATCTATTTTGATTCCCAGAAGAAATCAGAAGTCTGAAATTTTTTTATTTTTTTTTTGAGATTGCGCCCATTAACAAGGAATCAGAGGAATGGAGGACCAATCAAATTCTAAATGTTCAAATTGAAAGAAAAGGTAGAGAAGAGCAATCAATAACGAGACCCTTCATGAAACATGTGTCATCGTCCAACTTAAGATTTCCATACTTTCCATTACATTTCAAAGTATATCCAATGAATGAAAATTTAAGAGACTTCTTAATAATTTCACAGGATTTATTTTATCTTTTGAAACATGTGTTATCATCCAACTCTGGCAGGTTCTAGGAATAAGTTCTTGAAATATACTGCATTCTTTATTTAATTAACATTTGAATATTACTGTTTTCGTATCATTTGCAACTACAGGAAGGACTCCTTGTCAATATTTCAAGACTCTTGCACGTTAATTACTAGCCTATCTTAAGTGGCTCATTACTAGACCTGCCATATCACCAACGGTTAACAACGTTAATTCTACATAAACAAGAAATGAATCTTACCACACTGTGATTGCCTAGCATACAGCAATATTCCTCCCATAGAATGTCCAATGGCAAGAAGTTTACCATCTTTTGGTGCAGTTTGGGCCTTTATGTATTCCATCTAGAATGGAAATAAAATAATTATCAATAACTCTTCTGAACAAAATAGAACACTAAAAAGGCAAAAAAAGTTCCAAATTTCAAACAAAATTTTGGTTGTGTCATCTCAAGGACATTAACATCTTTATACTCTACAATATGGAGATCTGTCATCTCACCGCAGCAGGGACATCCTCTTCCAGGTAATGATCAAAGTCCCAATCATACTTGACAATTAAGTCAAGCTGTTTCTGGAAATCTTCTATGGTAGTGGTTAGACGCTCATGCAGATCAACTAATGGTGGTGAAACAGAACGTTGACCTTCTTCAATGATATTTACTAGCTTCTGGCTAAGATCCTTTATTTGGTCAGCAACTGCGGAGTTTTGCCTTGTCTCCAGCAGACTTAACAACTTCCCTCTTGTCTCATTAAAGCGTTCATAAAGAAATGAATCCTCTAACAATTTTGATATTTGATCAAATAGTTTAGCGGACATAATCCTTGACTGGCTTTCATTGAGGAAGCCAGAGACTCTCTCTGACAAGAGCATAAATGTTTCTGTAAGCTGGTTCACTACTCTTGACTCATCCCACATAGTTGAAATAGCATTGTGTTCATATTTGACCACAGCTATGTCAGACTCTTCCAAGGTACTCTGGACATCTGTTGACTGCTGTGCTGCAGAAAGAGCTTTCTCAGTAGCATAATCAGCGGCAGCTTCCATCTGTTCTGAGACTGCGTTCGCAGACTTTTCAATTTTAGTGGTATCTGATTCCTGCACACTCAACCCAGCTCCTCGAAGCTCAAGAACCCAAGTGTCAAATCCTTCCCCAGACATGTAACGGGCAAAAGATGACTGCACAAATAATTTTGTAAGTAAAGACAGTGATTAAATGACTTTATTCCTGATTCCCAAGAATTATGTAAGACTTTTAGAAAGCAATTACAGCAGTCAGCCATATTATGAAGAATTCAACTTTTGCTCAGAAGGGAGAAATTAAACATTAGGCGACTCAACTTTTTATGTGCTTGAAATGCATAAAGAATGGGAAAACTAGTAAGAAAAGATGGAACTTCTGTCATTTCAGCAATATAAGGAAAGAATGACATCAAATCCAGTGTTAAATTTGACAAATTTGAGCATGCCATAGAAGTCTAATAGATTCAGAAACAAGAACCATTGGATGGAGCGATTCTTTTACGGAATCTGACATATCCCCTAAGCACTGATGATATACACATTCCATGTCTGTGTGATTATGATCTATTCAACGTGACTATCAATGAAATATCAATCAAGATGCTCCAGTTCACCTATACAGGCATCAATCCGCATATTAGTATGTCCCGAACAATTACTTTAATGCAACATCGCACATACAACAAAACAGAAGAAGGGGCAAAGAAGGGGAAGGAGGCAGACAAGTATAATACCCCAGGAGCAAGGTCATATCCAATAGCATTAGTCCCCACGCCAGACAAGAGAAGCAGCGGATGATTTCTCTTGGGAGCCTGTTGTCATCAAAAATCACACACCCTTAACGCAAAGCTCAAATCTTTCAAGAAAAAATGCATACAACAGACCTCATAAACCTTCCTAGTCTCCCCCTGTTCATTCTATATAACAGTATTTGATAGAACACAGAATTAAAAAAAATTGAATAGTTTAATAAATGTTAAAACTGCGTCAAGATGGCCTAAATGTCCTAATTTCATATAAATTACAACGTATTCTACATGACCATATTTGATTGATCACAAAATTAAATATTTGAACAGTCCAACGAATTTGAAGTAATATAGAAATGAACAAAGTGTCAAATATGTTTTGCAAAAATGTCATGAAATTTTAAAACATAATACTTACTCCGCTCCACTTTCTAAGAACTTTCAAATTTTTCCAAATAAAATACACATATTTAGAGAGTATATAAAAGTGTCACTATAATTAACAATTCAAAATATTTAAAAAGTATTTGAAGAAGTAGTGGACTTGACTCTTTCAAATAGTAATTGTATACATAAACTGGAACAGGTGTCACATAGTAGTAATTGTGTCATATAAACTGATACAGAGTACTTATGTATCATGGTTTGAAAAATAAGAGCAATGGTTCTAATACAAAAAAATGGGACCTGCGGAGGAGGAATGTAGCGCCAAAGAGCAAGCTTCCAGTCGCAATTATTAACAGATATATAGTGAAGTTCATCGGCAGTGCATAAAGGTGGCTTATTAGAAACCTTCTGGATTGCTGCACGTTGAATTGCAGTGTCGCTATCATTAGTGGATAAAGCTCTAAGTTTCACCGTAAAGCAGCAGCTCGGAGCGTTGCGGTAGGAAATAACGGCGGGTGGAAGTAACCGGCGGTGATAAATAAGGTGGTGGTGGTAGTGGTGGCTGTGGCGGAAAATGGCGGCGATTTTAATCGCCGACTGAATATCAGATTGAATTGGATAACCCATTTTGGGACTTCGGGAAATGGATAATTTTTATTGGATAAGGAAATTGGTTTGATAATCTTTACTCTTTTGGAAGGGAAGATGTGTTTTTGACTTTAGAAGGTTTGAGATGCGAAGCTTTTTTTATTTTTTGTTGAGTATAAATTTGATTGTGTTTTTTTCTCGTATATGTGTTGGAAGAGTTGGCAAATGGGATGTTGAGATAAAAGGAACACGTCATGCCACGCTTTTACTTTTATTCCTCTGTCACCTTATATTACTCCTATTGAATTAAAACGAAAACGTACAAAGAATCAATAATAAGCAAAAACAAAACGTACAAGCAATCTTGTTGAACAATAATGATCCAAAATATAATCTATATTTATATTATATTAAAAGAAGGATAGTATACATTGTGGCTAAGTTAAATGGCAAGTTAAAATGAAATTACTTGACAATTTTAAGACAACATTAATAATTAAAAATTATAAATAAAATTCTTTTATATTAGCTAGAAATATGAAGGTACAAAATTAATTAAAAAACTATAATAGACAAATATAAAAAAAAATATAGAAAGATGTAAATTGAGATAATCTATGACTATTTATACTTTTGAGTAAATTAAAATATAAAATAAAACTAAAATTTACTTAAGATAATAAAGATTTATTGACTTTAACAAATAAAAAAATTCAAGCTGCAAAATAAGTTCTTACATAAAATATACAAATTATCTATAAGGTAAGAAAAAAATTAAATAAGCAATAAAAATTATTTTAATAACAAAAATAATAAAGTCATATTAATATTTATAAATCGGACAAACGAATATTTTATACGTAAATATTACAACAACATTTAGGTATAGTGTGTTCAAACAATTAAGATATTTTTCTATGATTTATATCTGAATTGCGTGCAGTTAGTGTAAGTTTGAAAGCATAACATATTTTTTTGAAAAGCGGTCCAATTTAGAAAATAGGAGATGTTTTTTGAAATATGATAAGAAAAATCATGTTTTGGAATATGAACAATAAAGTCAAAGTTACTATTGAATACTTTTTAATTTTTATCAATATTATATTAGAATGAGTGTGGTAGATATTGATATTAAATTCAAAGAAGTGAAGGAAAAGCCACATGACAATGTAATAATATTAGAATTGAATAATATAATAGCAAAAATAAAGAATAAATAGAGAAAAATAACAATTTAAATTTTTTATCATAGAAAAAAAAGGTAAAACTTATTTAAATTTGAGATGAGAAAGTTTTTTATATTATGATAAGAAAGGTCATAATATGGATAAGTCCACCTAACTAAGTCTAATAAATAAAATCAAAAACTAGAAATATTGAATAATAAAAATATATTAGAGATAATGTGAGGATACTTTTACATTATAAGTTTAGAAAATAAAATAAAGTAAATATACAATGCTTAAAAATATTATTAACAAATTTAAATAATTTAATATTTTCAAGCAATAAATAAATATTTATTTTATGATTAAAGAAATTATATATTTATCTATATTATATTAAACCATAGTAATTGATAATAATATTAAATAATGTTCCAAGTTAATAGCCACATAAAATGTAATAAGACTATACATTAGATAAAAAAAAATAGCAAAATTAAAAAATAAAAGAGAAAGACTACTTAAATTTGTGATTAGAAAGTTCTTAAAATTATGATAAGAATACTCAAACTATGGATAATACCACGAAATTGAAGTCTTATTTATGAAAAATAAAATATAATAAAAATTAAAATTTTAAAAATACAAAATAAATTTCTAATATAGTTAGTTTTACTAATGAAAATTAAGAATGAGGTGAAAAATGGCTTGATTATCCGTTCGCTACGCACCGGCCACATTCACTTACTTCGTAGAGGCTGTAAGTACACAGTGCCCCACAAGTAGGTTGCTTTTTTCGGAAGGCAGTCCGAGATAACCGTAACCGTGTATATATAGAAATATATCTTCGGTGCTGTCATTTCGAAATGCCCGCTTCAACCGCTGTTTCACCTCCCAAGGAGCAAAGTTGGCTTGATAAGCGTAAATGAGGAAGCGGGAGCAAGAAAGAAAGACTCAAAGCCAATCCCAGGGAACAATGAAGCTTCATGGAGCCAAAGTTACAATATAAAATAAAATGTTATATTATTTTGTTTATAGGTAAAACATTACTATACAAACTAATTACAATTTATAGTAGGGAAGAGAATGTATAAAAAAAATAGAGGTAGTGTGAGGGTACTTATACTTTAAATTAATTTAAAAATACGTAAATTAAGTAATTAAATTACACTTAAAAATATTACTGATAGATTTAAATGATTTAAATTTTCTATAAGAGGATATAAGCATAAAAATTATATTAAATTTCAAGAATAAAAACTTTGCATTTATTAAAAAGTACTAAAAGGATAATAAGCAAGACATTAAGTTAATTGTTAAGCTAATAAAAGATTATATAGTAGTATAATAATATTAAATAATACAATAATTATAAGTAAAGGACAAAAAGAAAAAAGAATTTGCGTAAAAATGATGTGATGAATAAGACATATTTGACATTCAGATATAAACAAAGTGATAGTAAGAATTTTATTAAAATAATATGATCTAATGTGCTCAAACAAGACAGATAACAATATGACATGTAGTATTATTTAATATTGACAGCGAAACGAAATGCACGTACAAAAATCAAGGGGTTAGGTTGCTTCCAATATAGAAAAAAAATAGGTTGTTCACTATGAGTTTTGAACAATAAATTCATATCCTGCTTCTTAATCAATATCTAATGTTTATATAATTTTTATGTGAGAGGTTTATATTTTAAGGTTATTTGCACATGATTCAAATAACCTACATCACAATTTGACATGATTTAGGTCTGTGCATCGCGCGAATATTAATACTAGTTAATTCTTAAGCTGTAATAAAAGAGTAAATTCTTTTCAATTTTCTTAACAATTCATAACTCTTGAGTATTACGGAACAAAATACTTTTTTGAAATATTAACGGACATAAATAAATGAGCACATATCTGTCGTTTTTAGCTATTAAAATTAGGGTCAAACATAATTTAAAAGGAGATATATAAAAAGAGGTACAAGAATTTCTTATAAACTCACTCTTGCAAATTGCTAACATAATTTTATAGATGGTCATTTAATTTTTAGTTGTTGTATCATATTCATTAAATTATCTTTTGTCATGAAAAATCACTTAATTTTTTTTTAATTAAGCATCATAAATAGTTACTTAAAATATTTTGTAATAAAGAAATCACTTAACTTTACCTAAGCATCACTTAAAGTCACTAACCAATTCTTTTGTAATAAAAGACCCACTCAACTTTGCCTAAGAAATATAGAAAATATCTTTTTCAATTCCTCCTAGTAATAACTTTATATGATACTTGACAAAGTTATCTGATTTTTTTTGTTACAAAATATAGTGCAATGGCTCATGATAATTAAGAAATTGACTGGTTTTCTTGTTACAAAGTATAATTTAGTGACTTTAGTCTAGAAACTAGAAGAAGCCAACTGTGGAATTTGAATTTCTTTTTGTTGCCTCAAGTAATACACGGAAAAAAAAATATTTATAAAAAAATAAAACTAATATTTGATTAGTTTTCTCATTTTTTTTTTTTATAGCAATAGTGTTTGAACCAGTTTATGTGTGTGTGTGTGTGTGAGGATGCTTGTTTGAAGATTACCAATGTTCGAGTTTAATTTGGAAAAACAAAATTCTTCTACGAAACTGGTCAAAGGAAAAGATAGTGTTGATCATCTTCTGGCAAGTGATGAAAGACTTGAAAGTTTTGATGATCAAGAGAATAAACCAGATATGATCATGGAGGAAGAGCGGGAAGATAGTTGTACATATATATGAGCTCAATGAGATTGGCCGTAAGACTTCTACCGGAGGGTGGTTTAATTTGTCTCTGAGGGAGAATCTGTTCTCCTCACACACGATGACAGTTCCTCCTTCCATGATATCGTGCATTGTGAGGTATATATTATTTTCCTAGCTTCCCATCTCTCTAAATATCAAGATGTCAAATGAAGCCGCACATCACCTTTTTTAATACTGTCTCCTGTTAACACATGATTCTTAATATGCGACTTTAATAATGTTCTGATCTGTTAAATTTTAGATAATTAAGACTATAGCATCCAAGTTTTCAGTTAATTCCTTCCGCTCCTATATTCATCCTCAAAATCGAATAACAATTGAATTTGTAAGTGATTTCAAGAAAAGTGAATTTAATACCTCCTTGTCAGATCCAAAACCACTCCTGAATTGAGCAGTGAAATACACTCGCATCACATAACTTCCACGTCATAAATTTTTTAATTTTTAATTTTTTTTCACAAAAGTTCCTTACTTATCTTCTTCACACACCCCCCCTCCCCAAAACAAACCCACCCACACGCTTTACCTTCTCCTAAAAGAAAAGGTCTTTCTCTGAAAAAGAGAGAGATACAGTTTTGCACAAATAATTGAATAAAATTAACACATCATACCTAATTTGAAATATTTTGGGCTTAATGATCAAAAACAGAACATAAAAGTTGTAAAGTTCGATTGCAAACAAAGAAGTACCAGTAAGCTTTTGGCCGAAAAAAGATTTTCGGCGACCTTTTCTTATCTCCAATTTCTTCGTCCACTAATCCAATCTTTTTACCTAAAAAAACCCTTGCCAAAACCTAAATATTAAAACTAAAAAGAAGATGGAGGACTTCATCAGCAAATATCTTCATCGAAGAGGATTTCAAGGTTCTTAACACAGTAACCTTGTCTCTCATATATCTTTTCTTTTCCAACAAACCTCGCCAGAATTTTTAAATGGAAGAAGACCTTGTTTTCACAGAACAGGCAAAGTTAGCGCAAGTGAAGGTTACGATCGATATCAAGACTGAAAAATAAGAACTTAAAGAGAATAATGATGTATTGCTTTGGGACGCGTGTTACAATATGTCCAATGAATTATCAGACTCCCTTTATATAATAGAGGAGTCCTACTTTAGGTACAATTCTATAAAAGGTAAAAATTCTCTTGATTTGCTGATTACCAGTTCCTTATTGATACATGCCGAGATTCCCACTGTAATATCCGACCGGTCACAAATATTTTGGTCTTATGTTGATTATGCTAACAACGTTTCTTCGAGCTCGATCGGGGCTAAAGTCGACTCCGGGATTATGGACCCAATATTCTCGAAGGCAGGCGTTATGACCGCGGGTTCTAGCTCGGTGGGATTCGTGGTCGATCTCTTGTCTTTGGTTGTCATGTTCCTAATCTGTCATGTCGTAGGCGAGCTCAATTCCGATCGTATACAGATAGTTTCCTCGTTCTTCGGAGAGTAGACGGCGAGAAAAGACATGACCTTTCAGTTCATTCTTCGGCACCACACGACAGAAACGACAAAACAGTCGAAATGTCTCATCAATCAAGTCTTAATGGCATTACATGACCGTCAGTTGCTGGTCGGCTACTCCTAGATGTGAAACATCGCTGGAAAACTATAAATACCCCCTCATTTGTTCATTCAAACTTGACATTCAAACCTTCTGCCCTCTTTCCTAAGAAATTTCAATACTTCCAAGCACTTATATTCTGGTTATTTTGAGATCTTTTATAAGAACTCTAATTCATAGTTTTTTCAAACCACCGAGTGTACTCTTTTAACTTCCCTTTTTCCTTATTTCCTCTCTATAAAGAAATGGCAAAAACTTCCAAAACTATTCCCTAAAAGGAAACTCCTTCTAAGAAACTCTCTCTCCTCTCTCTAGGGGATTTAATGGATTTTTGAGTAGCCATGGCTGCTGCGATCTTTCCCCAGTCATTGGCTGTGGGAGAGCAGATCCAAAACATCAATGAACCAAGCCAAATCACAAATCTTCTTCAATCTTACGTTGCTGAAGTTCGTCCAAACAAATCAGCTGTGAATTATACCAAAGTTTATGCGCAAACACGTGAAAATATAAGTCTACTGCCAGTTAAATTGATCATGGAGAACCAACCATCGAATTCACCATGGAGGATGTTAACGAGTTCACCATCGAAGAAGGGTTGAACCAAGCAGTCATTGTCAAGTTTTCATATGGAAAACCAGAGTTGCACCAGTTTAGAAAGATTTTTCCTCACCTATTCGAGGTAAAAGGATTTTGTAACATTGGGCAGCTTGAATTTCGACATGTACTAATAAGGTTTGATTTATATGATGACTATATCCACTTTGTTTCAAGATCTAATGGATATGTTAAATGCAAAGGAGATGAATTTTTTTCAGAATGTTTCCATGGACGTTTGGTTTTAATCCTAGAGAAGAAACATCGAAGTCAGTTGTGTGGATCTCTTTCCTAGATCTGCCGCATAAGTTTTTTGCAAAATAGTCGTCAATGTCATTGCTTAAGCAGTAGGAAAACCTTTTGCTTTGGACAAGGCAACACAAGATCGTACTAGGCCAAGTGCTGCGAGAGTTAAGGTTTTATTAGACCTTTTGGACAAACACCCTAAGAAAGTTAGATTCACATCGTCGATAAAGTTTCTAGGAAAATCTTGGAGTTTCATCAACAATTTGTCTATGATAATCTCCCAAATTATTGTACCTGCTGTAAGCATCAAGGACATGATGAAAATTCATGTCGATCGATACAGGGAGAAACAGGGAAGTCAACAAAATGAATGCAGGAAAACTTGGTATGACTGGTGTGGAGCTGTGTAATAAGGTGATGCTAGGCTGTTGTTGAATGCCAAACGAGATGCAAATAAAATACAAGAAACAACAAATATTGAGGTGCCGCGAGCTATGAAACCAACAGGAGATACCACTAGAGAAGATCGTGGATGTCATCTTGATACAGATCATGAGGCTATCATAGCTATTGGTAATCGGGCTTTAGACAGTATTAACACAACATTGGAGCCACATATGGGGAAGGATAACGTTGTTCAGTTTGATGACTAGAAGCAGGAGGAAATTGCTGGGCAGTAGGTTAACAATCCAAGGAAATCTGGTAATATTTCCTTAACAATCCAAGGAACTGTTGTTATTAGAGGATATGGTATTAAGGGGCTAGCAAACTTTCTAATGGCCAAGGGCAGGAAATGGATCAACAGAGTTTACAAGAAGGAACTAAATATACAGTTGCTAATAGGGAAGGACAGGCTCGTAATTCAGTACTTGATCAAGCTGAAAATTAAGCAGCCATAGTAGCTTCTGTTGTGCAAGCTTGGCAGGTGATCCCTGAAGGCAAAATTGGACATCTTTTTTATGGCAAGTCGGTTACAGTAAAGACAGCAACTACCCAAAAGGCAGATGTCCAAGCAATTCAAAAACCAAATGGTAGGGACTGGCCAGTGGTTAATTGATCTCCAAAAAATAGAATCCCCCGACAAATAATGCACAAGTTAGTAAAACACAATCCAATGCATCAAAGAATGTTAGTGTATCTAACTCCTTTGATGTATTTCTGAATAATTCTATTTTGGATGATGTTGAGAAGAATTTACAGTAGGTTGATCATGATTTACACTCCTCATCTAGGATTTCTAAGTCTGCAGGCACTAGGAAGCATTCCTCCAGGTCGGCGGCTAGATCTTTTAATCCTAAGGCACCTATTCTCAATCCAACTAACCAAGGAAAGACATATAGAATACACAAGAGTCAACTCACAATGGGTAAACAGAACTTTTGGACAAGGAGGAGCCACCAATTTGATTACAACTAACCAGTGATGTCACGAAATTCCACCTCACACAGCTGATACAACTGCCACAGGTGCACTGAGCAAAGAGGTTGATAGGGTCCTGCTGACAAGTGGAAAACTATGGTCTGACCAAGTAGAGAAGAACCTGAGGAAGGAGAAATAGGGTCTGAAAGTAAAGAAGAAGATCCTATTGATGATCATGATCAAGATCCTACTCAGGATCAAGATCAAGACGATGAAAAACTTAATATTAAGGAAGTACACGAGGAGCAACAGAATAACAAGGGATATGCTACTGATAAGATATGTATAGAGACTAATGTGGTGGGTAAAATGAGGTAGGAGAAGGATCAGCATATAGCAATTTCAGAAAATAGAACACAAGCTACAACGACCACTAAGAATTCAACTAGGAAATCTGGTGCTAAGGAAAGAAATGCAGCTATATCTACTGAGGCACAAGGGGTTCTTAATGCAAAGAAAGTTATGACAACTGGTGTTACACAGAACGATAGGGAGATATATGCCAGGAAAAATATGAAGTAGGATTGGTGGAGAAACCAACTGATGATAGTGGCAATGCGAAAATCAGCTGCACACAAACAAGTATCTCTATGAAGGAGAACACTGGTACTAGTTTGATCCCTAAACCTGTAAAATCTCAAATGCTGAAACAAGTTGAGCATGTTGATTTTGATGGAGACAGGGCAATTGGAGGGAAAGACATGGATGAGGAGTCTACTGCACAAAACTTCCTTAATGTAGCTAGGCAAAGTGATCTATCCCCAAGGAAAATTGAAAAAAGGAGGTCAACAGGGAAATATCGAAAGAAGCGACAGAAGGAGAGTAATAACATCCAACCAGCTGGGGTACAAACAAGAAGAACTATCTCCAAATCAAATTTGTTGCCATGAATGCACTTATTTGGAATATGAGATCAGTTAACACCAAGGGGGCCTTTGAAAGGACCAAAATAATGAATAGACAACATCACTTTAAGTTTGTTATATAATGGAACCCATGCAACCTAGCAGAAAATTAGAAAAATACAGAATGAAAATAGGCTTTGCTAAAGCCATCAGCAACATATCCAACAAGATCTGGGCTTTTTTTATGAAGTACATGGGATTACGATATTGATAGATACAGATCAGCAGCTTACTGTAAGGCTATTTGACGTAGACAACAACTTAGATTTTATACTCACCTTAGTGTATGCAAAATGCGATGCAGTTGAAAGAATTGAACTTTGGGATTCTTTGTATGCACTTGCAAGTAACACGTCTCTTCCTTGGCTTGTGGGAGGGGATTTTAAAATTATTTGGGATGAGGAGGAAAAGTTTAGAGGGATTCCCGTACACATGAATAAAGTTCTTGATTTCAAATATGTGATCTTAGCTTTAAAGGGAGTATATACACTTGGTGGAATGGTAGAGTAGAACATGACTGCATTTTTAAATGTTTGGATAGATGTTTAGCCAATGTAGAGTTTCAATAGATTTTTGCAGGTTTGGAGGTAACACACATTTCAAAGATTGGTTCAGATCACAGCCCGATGCTTTTGAGTGTCACTGCCTCGAAACTAACAATTAGAAAATCATTTAGATTTCTTAATTTCGGGACCAAACATGCTTCGTTCAAAGAGATTGTTAAAGAAAACTGGAATGCTGATTTTCATGCTAACCCGTTCACTCTCTTTAATCACAAGCTAAAAATGTTGAAAAGAACCCTCTCAATCTGGAGCAAGGCTACATATGGAGACATTTTTCAAAAAATTGCTAGTTTGGAGGAGGTTGTTGTTGTTCATGAGGCACAATTTGAATTGAATCCTTCTCAACAGAATAAAGAGAGCTTCATAAAGTTCAAGTTGAGCTGATAAGATACTTAGCTCTAGAAGAGGAATTTTGGAAGCATAAGTCGAGCATGGCATGATTTAAAGATGGAGACGAGAACACAAAGTTTTTCAAGCATAAGCCAATGGAAGAAGGAAAAGGTTAGAATTGAAAAGATTATAAAATAGCAAGGGGAACTAGATTGAAGATAATGAGGCCATGGCTGGAAGGTGCGGCTGGATCACCTCCTTTTCAGGGAGAGCTAATGCTTGTTGGGTATTTTGGTTTGACACTGCTTCACACCCCCCCCAAAAAAATAAGGGAGCTACGTCTGAGTTAAACTTGGAGATGGATGTCTTCTTTCCTTTCTTGACGGTGAAGTAAGACCAAGCTCATGAGCTTATTATCCTAGGTCGGAACAAGTTGATAGGACCAAAGAAGGTGTGAAATTCTTTCATGCATGATTTCATGAGGACAAGGTTCTGGAAGCATTTGGGATACTGGATCATGTACCATACATGGTTAGCAATGAACAGAATGAAGAACTAACGAAGCAGCCTACAAACGATGAAGTGCAAGGTGCTGTGTTTAGTATTAATGGTGAGAGTGCGGGAGGACCTGATGGCTTCACTGGCTACTTTTTCCAAACATGCTGGGATATAATCGGAGATGATATTTTGGACATGATCAAAGCATTCTTCAATGGGCATGACTTACCAAATTTTGTGACTCACACAAATTTGGTTTTATTACCGAAGAAGAAAGCGATCATTACTTATTCTGATATGAGGCCTATTAGCCTTACCAATTTCGTTAACAAAGTCTTCTCTAGAGTTATCCATGAAAGACTTGCAGACTTCCTTCCTAATTTAATATAAGATGAGCAGGTAGGTTTTGTCAAGGGGAGAAGTATGCTGAAAATATTTTGCTAACACAAGATATTATCACGGATATTAGACTAAGGACTAAGGCAGGCCCAAATGTAGTGCTCAAGTTAGACATGACAAAAGCTTATGATTGATTATCTTGGCTTTTCTTAACTAAGGTATTGAGGAAGATGGGGTTTGGAGAAAGATTTATTAGATTGGTATTTGGCATCATCTCAAATAATTGGTATTTAGTGTTGATAAATGGACAGCCTTATGGTTTTTTCAAGTCAACAAGAGGAGTGAAGCAAGGTGATCCACTATCTCCTACACTTTTTATTTGGCAACTGAAGCATTATCTAGAGGTTTGAATGCATTGCACTTGAACTTGTACTTCTGTGGGTTTGGATTACCTTAGTGGAGTCCTAAAATCAACCATCTTGTATATGCCAACGACACTCCTCTAATGCTATTTCATTGCAGTTGGTTATGGAAGTGTTATATGCCTATGAATCTGCTTCTGGTCAATTAATTAATAAGAAATCTGCGGTATACATGCATCATTTTACTCCTCTGGAGGTGGTGAAAAAGGTTCAGAGAATAACTGGCATCAGCAGGCACGATTTCCCATTTGCTTACCTTGGTTGTCCTATCTTTTATACTAGAAGAAAAATGGATTATTATCAAGGACTTATCACCAAAGTCATGAATAAACTACAATCTTGGAAAGGTAAGCTGCTATCAATTGGAGGTAGAGCTATACTTATTTCTCATGTCTTGCAAAGTATGCCAATCCATCTACTTTCAGCAGTCAATCCTCATCGCAATGTCATAAAACAGTTACATAAGATGTTTGCTCAATTTTTTTGGAGTAGTGATGTGGGTGCAAAGAGTAGACATTAGACATCTTGGGACAAATTGTGTCTACCTTGTGAAGAGAGAGGGATAGGTTTTAGATCTCTTCATGATGTCTCCAAAGCTTTATTTTGTAAGCTATGATGGAGTTTTAGAAACAAACCTAGTTTGTGGAGCTCATTCATGAGTCAAAAGTATTTCAAAAAGCTCAATCCAATTATTGTTCCTTGGCGTAATGGATCACATGTGTGGAGAATGATGCTAGAGGGTAGAGATCTTATTGAACATCAAATTGTTTGGCATCCAAAAATGGGATCTTCTCTTTTTTGGTATGAAAATTGGACAAGTCTTGAGCACTGTACTTTATCACACCTCCAGTTTTTGTCATTGACGATTCAATTAACAATGTTAATGATGTTGTTCAAAATGGTGCATTGGATGTGGACAAACTATTGGAAGCCTTGCCTGAGGAGTATTCTATACATATATTGGAGAACATTAGACCTCCAGTTGCTCTTGATGTCTTAGATAAATCATATTGGAGTTTGGAGACTAGAGGGGATTTCAGTGTGAGGTCTGCTTGGGAGTATTTGCGGGGAAGGAATGAACTAGCTACAACTTACAGTAAAATATGGGTAAAGGGATTACCTTTTAAAATTTCTTTCTTCTTGTGGAAGGTTTGGAAAGCAAAGCTACCACTAGATGACTGGATGAGGCGACTAGGATATTTCATGCCGTCCAAATGCTGGTGTTGTGCTCAACCAGACCAGGAATCATTAACTCACTTGTTCTTTACATCATTTGCGGCTCATAGAGTATGGGCCTCTTTCCTAACTAATGTAGGAATTAGAATAGAAGGTTTGACTTTGCACCACGTGATTGTGAAATGCTGGACAATCAAGGTTGCGCCGAGGCTTCAGCCGATTCTCTAAGCGCTGCCTGCTACCATCGTTTGGGAACTATGGAAGAGACGAAATGGCTTCAAACATAGAGAGGAGGTAATAATTATCAGGGTGATTAACCAGGTACCTTGGATTGTTGCTGGGCATGTGGAAGAGATCAAAAATATGATGGAGGAGTGTAACGTTACCATCTCACATATCTTAAGGGAGGGCAACTGTTTAGCAAATCACTTAGCTAATTATGCTCTTGACGTGGGTGGTATTGCTGCTGATTTTTTTTGCACAACTGGATACATATAGTCTAAGGATAGTGAACGCAGATAAGCTACAATGTCCATACTTGATGGTGAAACCTACTTGAACATAGATATGAATATAAATAATGGGCGGAGAAGAGGAATATGTTGGCAATACAATGCTCAAATCATCTGGGAAGAGAGTAGAGTACTTTGTTTTTTAATTAACATCTTACCTTTTTTTTTTTGTAGGGAATTCAATGTGTGGTATTAGCACCTGCTGCTCATTCCATTGACAGTGAGGCAAGGATAGGCACAAGCATTGAACTGGAGGATTTTGATCGAATTCTAGGTTTGGGCAACTAGATATAGCACTGTTTATGCAGTCCTATTACGTTAAATCTCATTCAAAGCCATAGCAGTGCTGTCACACGACATACCTATTGGATGCACTAGCAAAATGGAATACCATCGGGAAATATAGCATCACATCAGTACCACAACTAGATGTGGGCACTTTGTACCTAACAGGGGATAAATACAAGCTATATCACTAAATAGGAACATCAATACATATAGTACCTGCTGGGACATCAAGCCTACAACCAAGGAGCAGCGTCATTTGGACGACAACATTGACAAATAGCAAGAATGTAATGCAAATATCGACAGGTACGTGTGACTACGTGATGCAAGGTCTATTAAAATGTGAGTGTACTGTGTATATACAACTTGGAGGACAGATTCATAGAAGTTCTTGGAGCTACTTCACTCTACAACAATGGATACTGCTAGAACAACAATGGTCTTCTGCTAATCGTGGACAACTGACCAGTTTGCGCAGCGGGGCAATCTATGCATCCAGTGCGTTCACAGGGTTGGTTTCTTCTCAAAGGACTCACCGCAATATTAGATCAATTTTTGAGTCAATTACTAGTTCAAATTGTACTATCATAGTTGTGAATCACTTGCGCAACTTTGGTATTAGGGGTTATGTAATCACCAAAAGTTATTCACTACTCTTTGTAAGACGTTAAACAACTTCTTCTTTTTTCATTTACATAAATACAAAAACTAGCCCTAGGCAGTTGCCTAGTGGATTGCCGAAAAAGAAACTCCTTCTACCTCGCAGCTGGCTACCGAAGAGACCGCTTCACGTACAATTATCGAGGAACTAGCACCCGAACCTCCTCTAAAAATGTTCATCCTGGGGGGGGGGGTGCCCGATCAATGCTGATTTTAAAATCAAAAAGCCCTCCTCCGTACCAGGCCAGTGTGAGGAGTTCTCGAGGTACATCTGCTCGATCACCGAGGATATTCTTTTCGAAGTCAAGAGGGATTGTAACTGGGTTGACAAACATGTGGTGGTTCCTGAACCTGACGAAGCCATCACCACCCACATTGGGAGATATTTAAGTATTTACACTTATCCCGTCACGTTGGGCCCCTTGGACCCGGTTATTATCGAATTTTGCAAATGATATGAGATAACCCTCGGTCAAATTCACCCTTCTTTCTAGAGGATCGTAATCCTCCTCCATTTCTTTGTAAGAAAGATCGAAGAGTGCCTTTTTACTATCGACCACCTCATGCGTTTGTACAGTCCCCGACTCTATTGGGAGGGACTGATCAAGCTCGTTCGTCGGGCCAGTAAAGCCCCATTCTCGAGTATCGACGAGGATAGGGATCGAGGGTTGGCTAGGCCGTTTCGTCTGAGTGAGGACCTCAGACTTGATCCCAGCCGAGCACATGTCATTCCCCGAGAAGTGCAACATGTCACGTAAATATGATTTTGCTTCCAAAATTTTAATTTTATCGCCTTTTATCCTTCCTCCTTATTGGTGTTCTTTGGTGGTGCAGCTATTGCTGGGGTCCTAAATGCAGTTCTTCGACTCAAGGAGTGGGTTGAGGGCATCATATCACAAAGACCCTATTATGAGCGTCCGTGGCGTGAGCTCTCAAAGGGTTGGTGGGAGGCTCATTTGCATGGTGAGATCTCCTTCATAGGTAGTATTTGGTTTTCTTTATGCATCATTAAATTCACACTTGCTTTATTTCTTTTTGTTGGTTTATTCAAGGATGTCCAAATGAGGTCCCCATCTGGTAGCAATGATATCCCCACCGAGTCCCCTGCTCCGAGACAGGGTGAAGAGAAGAAAAGAAAAAGGGCCCCGAGTTCTCCAAGCTCGGAGAAGAAAAAACCAAAGAGAAGGCTGGTGCGTAAATCTAAAGAAAGCACCAGCGCTCGAGCACCACTTTCTGGTTCTCTCTATCAGTTGAGGGATGAATCCGAAGAAGAACAAGAGGAGGAAACCTTCAATCTGGTGGCCCGAGTGTCAACACGACTCAAAGGGCAAGGGGCCTCCGAACCAGAGGGAGACGATGCCGATCTTCATCAAGCTAGGGAGGTCAAGGAGGAGGAGGAGAGTGAAGATTCTCGGGATGTGGGGCAGTGCGTCGAAGGAAGCACTCGGTGTGATAGAGATCACCGAGTCACCTTGGTTCACTGACTCCATGTACAATACGGCTCATACGGTGAAAGAACGTCCCAACGAGGAGGTCCTCGGAGAGGACGACCCCTTCCGCGGCTTTTTTGATGGAGTGGACTCCACGGCCACAGAACTCATCATCGGGTTGGGTGATTTAGAGATACCGAGGAAGAGCCCATCTTCAAGAGCGGATCTTCCTCGAGCCCTAAACTGGTCAACCGATTCCCTACCCCGAGTGCGAATCCTGGCCGGAAGCGATTCATCATTATCTCCCTTCCAGAGGATGCCCGGTTCCTCTCCGCGCCCGTAGGGGTGGCCAGTTATCTTCGATGTCTGGTGACCGAGGATGATCAGGCCAAGATGAAGGAGGTGGATGCACCTTGTTTGTTCAACGAAGCACAATAAGCGTTAAACCGGGTAACTTTAGATATTCCTCAATGGTTTTCAATTTTTAATTAGGCTATTTTGTAGATAACTCTAATATTTTCTATTTGTTCTTGTAAGCCTCGGTGCTTCACTACGAGATTTTTCTCCGATACGGGATGAGCTGAAACAGCTTGAGACCAAGGTTCAAGGGCTCACTGAGAAAAGAGATTCCTACAAACTTCTTAGTGAGCAGCGTGAGAGGGAGGCTAAGGGCCTCCGAGTTGAGCTTGAGGTGGCTCGGAAGGAGCATGCCGATCTAGTCGAGCAGGTAAAAATGTTTGAGGTTAGTGACGACGAGCTAGGTTCGATGAATAATTATCGGAATCCGCAGGTTCAATAGAAAATTGACCAGGTCGCCCACCTTCGAGTTGAGATGGACGCTGTCAAGGCCGATACTGACGAATGGAGGGGTAGGATGGATCGTCTAGCCTCGAAAAAAGAGGCCGCTCAGGTGCAACTCACTTCGACTGAGGTCCAGCTTCGAGCAGCAAAGGAAAGGGCCAAGGTGCAGGCCAAAAAGGTTGAAGTTGCAGTCTCGGTAATGTTCGGCTTCCTCTGATCGAGAAATTATAGCCAAGGAACTTGAAACGATTAAGTTAGCGATCATGGTGGTTAAAGCCGACGCCGACAAGATGGTGGCACAATATAAGACCGATGCTGAGGCGGCCGAGGACCTCTTGAAGGACATTGTTGATTATGAGAAGCGGCAGTCACAAAGAGAGGCCCTCGAGGAGATTCATACTCGGGGTTTCGATCTATCAGCTCAGATCGAAGCTGCTAAGGGACTCGAGGCCGAAGCTAAAAAGTTAGCCTACCCCGAAGAAGAAGAAGACTCCGATGGTTCTGATGGACCCGGGGGTGGATAAGACCAGGCTATTTAGACGCCTTTGTAGAAATTTTTGCTTTTTGATTTTTGTACTTGTGTACTTTTGTATTTTTTGTTAAGGCCACTTGGCCTTTGAAAAGATTGTATATAATATACAAGGTTTGTTTGTCCCTTCGATAGTTTAAGAATTTTGTTTTCTTTTGCTTTATTCTTTATGTTGGCAAAGATCGAAATGCCTTAGCATTTAATAGTTAAGTCATGTCCGGATGTTCGAACAGGCCTTACCTTCGACATTATTTTGTTTAAGGCATCGCGGGGGTTCGATATGACCAGAAACCTTTTTCCCAAAGTACTTATAATTTTTCAAATTATAGATATACAAGGTTAGACTTTAGAACCGGTTATGAAATTTTGAAGGCCTTATTTTTTGTTACGGGTCTTGGACGTCTCCGAGCCGTTTTAATATGGCCGCAACCTTTAGTTTGAGTGTTGCCCAGTGGGCTTGTTACCACGAGTTATCCGGTCTTACCTAAAATACCTCGTATGTGGATGGTCGTAGCCTTTGAGGTTCGGGCTGCCTAATAGGTCTTGTGCCCCCGGGCTTCGATAGCCCGAGCCATCCGAATTTATTTTTGGATGGCAGCCCCCAATTGGGAGTGATCGTTTAAACCCGGATAAAGGAGGCCCTTGGGCTCGATACCTTTAGGGGATCGACTGTAGGAAATTCCGTTAGAGGAAAAGAAAAAAGAGAAATTCTTAAGGGACAAGATATTTATACGCAAGGTAGAAACATCTTTTTATTCTTGCACGTAATAGTTACACATGTGTGCAAGCTTTGTGCCAGGGCTCGAGCAGTCTATGCGGGCACGGTTCATTTGAACATTTGCCCTTACAGTAAATCCTATCGATTGAACCGAGACTATTTAATCATAAAGTTTCTTTCTTTGCTAAAATCGTTATCCGAGGGTAATGCCCCCAGTGTTCGGGGCCGATTGTAGAGAAGCCTCGAATGTTGTTGTTGTGATCTTTGATACCGGTTCATAACCAGCCTTTGATGCTAAGTTAACACGATTTACTGTTGCCTCATTAAAAACCTTGCCAAAAACCCATTTGGGACAAATCCGGTTCAAGGGAAAAAGAGTGTAACGCATGCTTTCGGGCCTAAAGATTGTATTGTTCTTTGATGATTGCTTGCAAGTGTTATTTTGTAATGTAATAAATAAAAGGAAATGAGTAGGCTTGTACCTTAACAGTAGTATCGCTTCAGGTGAGTTATGTTCCAGTTGTTCGGTAGTTACTCACTATTCATTGTTCCGAGCTAGTACGATCTTTTACCGATGATCTCGATAATTTGATAAGGTCCTTCCCAGTTTGGCCCCAACTTTCCTTCATTTGGGTTGCGGATGTAGGTGTGACATTCCTTATCACTAACTCCGTGACATTGAAGTGTCAAAGGTTGGCGCTTTGATTTTAATATCTCTCGATCTGTTGTTTTTGGGCAGCCAACCGAACAAGGGCTGTTTTGCGCCTTTCATCTAATAGATCTAGGCTCGTGTTCACAGCCTCGTTGTTCGATTCTTTGGTTTCATATCAGAACCTGAGACTTGGTTCTCCGATTTTTGACTAGTATTAGAGCTTCGGCGTTGTAAACCGGTGAGAATGGGGTGGCCCCGGCACTAGACTTCGAGGTCGTATAGTATGCCCATAAGATTTTGGGCAGGATTTCTTTCCATTTTCCTTTGACGTCGATCGGCCTCCTCTTGAGGTTTTGGAGTATGGTTTTGTTGGTTGATTCTGCTTGTCCGTTCTCACTACGGTGGTAAGGTGTTGATAGGATTTTTTTGATCTTATGATCTTCGAGAAACTTGCTAACTTTGCTGCCGATAAATTATTTTCCGTTGTCGCACACGATCTCGGCCGGCATTCCGAACCGGCATATGATGTTTTCCCAAATGAAATCAATGACCTCCTTCTCCCTGACCTTTTCGTATGCCCGGGCTTCCACCCACTTAGAAAAATAGTTAGTCAGAAATAATATAAATTGAGCCCTACCGGTTGCCCAGGGAAGGGGGCCAACAATATCCATTTCCCACTTCATGAACGGCCATGGTGACAAAACCGAATGCAGTGGCTCCCCGGGCTGATGAATCATCGGAGCGTGTCTTTAACATTCATCACATTTTTGTAAGAACTCCTTCGCGTCCTTTTCCATATCAATCCAGTAGTAGTCGGCTCTGATCACTCTTCGAACCAATGATTCGACGCCTTAATGATTCCCACATGTGCCTTCGTGGATTTCCCTCAAAACGTACTCGGTGTCCCTTGATCCAAGATATCTCGCGAGTGGGCCATCGAATGTTCTTCTGAACAGGGTTCCGTTTTTAGACAGGCTAAATCGGGCTGCCTTTGTACATAGGGCCCTCGATTCCTTTGGATCCGATGGCAGTTTTTCGGTCTTCAGGTATTCTATATATTTATTTCTCCAGTCCCAAGTTAGGCTCGTTGAGTTAATCTCGACATGACCTTCTTCAACTACCGATCTCATAAGTTGTACGACTTCCCCAGAGATGAACTCGTCGTCTTCGACTTATGACCCTAGGTTAGCGAGCGCATCGGCTCACTGTTTTGATCCCGAGGTACGTGTTGCAAAGTCCATTTTTTGAATTGATGTAATATTACCTGTAATTTATCCAGGTACCTTTGCATTCGTTCTTCTCTGACCTCGAACGTCTCATTAACTTGGTTCACCACAAGGAGGGAGTCACACTTGGCTTAGATACCTCTGCCCCCAAGCTTTTGGCTAGTTCGAGACCTATAATCATGACCTCATTTTCAACCTCATTGTTAGTCAATTTCACAGTCCTAATAGATTGTCTAACTACATTGCCTGTTAGTGGCTTAAATACGATGCCAAGTACGGATCTGTTTGCGTTCGATATGCCGTCCTTAAAGAGAATCCAAATTCCCGAGGAGGTTCCTGAGTTGATTAATAACTCTCTTTCGACCTCGGGTATTAGGGCCGGCGTAAAGTCGGCCACAAAGTGTGCCAAAATTTGAGACTTAATGGTAGTCCGGGGTCGATATTCAATATCGCACCCACTGATTTCCACTGTCCATTTGGCCAACCGACCCAAGAGCTCGGGCTTATGCACAACATTCCTCAACGAGTAAGTAGTCACGACACATATGGGGTGACACTGGAAGTATGGTTTTAGTTTTCTAGAGGCACTTAGCAGAGCGAGCGCCATCTTTTCTAGGTGAGGATACCTAGTTTCGGCCTCACCTAGGGTCTTGCTAATATAGTAAATTGGAAATTGCGTACGTTGCTCTTCCCGGACCAGGACTCCACTTACCGCTATCTCCGATACTGCCAAGTATAAGAATAGTTGTTCGTTTGTCTTCAGCGTGTGAAGCAGCGGCGGGCTCGATAGATATCGCTTGAGTTCCTCCAGGGCCCGTTGGCACTCCGAGGTCCATGAGAAGTTATTTTTCTTCTTCAATAGTGTGAAAAACCGGTGGCTCTTGTCGGATGACCTCGAGATAAATCGCCCCAGGGCAGCTATGTGCCGGTTAATCTTTGCACGACCTTCACATTGTCCACAACTGTGATATCTTCGATGGCTTTTATCTTGTCGGGGTTGATCTCGATTCCCCGGTTGGATACCATAAATTCGAGGTATTTACCTAATCCAACTCCAAACACATATTTCTCCGGGTTCAGCTTCATATTGTATTTCTTTAATATGCTGAAGGTTTCCTGCAAATGCTTTAAATGGTCCTCTGCTCGCAGGGACTTAACCAACATATCGTCAATGTAAACCTCCATTGATTTTGATGACGTGTTGAGGTTCTTCTTGTTTGATCTGTTTGTTAAATCCCTATTCCAGAAATGATTCTTGGCTCGGTCGCTTAGGAATTCTCGAAGATGCCCGCTGTTGAATTGTCGGGCTACTTCCTCTCTCAACTGTCGGCAATCCTCCGTTCTGTGGCTGTGAGTGCTGTGATATTAAATCTGGCTAGGATCCCTTTGGGTTTGACCAGATTGTAGAGGTTGAGGCGATTTGGTATCTTTAATGCGTTCGATAGCTGATACGATGGCGGCAACATCGACATTAAAGTTATATTCCTATAACCTCGGTGATTCTTTAGGCTCGATGGGCCTGTCGAAACTGTTTTTGCTCATGAGTCCCCCGTTGCTCTGACCTCGGTCACTTCTCCTTTCGTTTCTCATAGAGTTCTGCCTGAACCCACAGCTTCTTGAGTCTCCATTATACGGCTGATATCGATCCCAATTTGGTCTCGGTTCATGATCGATGTCTCTCTTGACTCTGTAGATGGTTCTAACAGGATAAACAGACCCTGAAGGGGCCCCGACTTGATCATCTTCCGCTCTGATCTTTGATTGATACCGGTTATGCACGTCGGCCCAAGTAATGGTAAGATATTCAATCAGGTTTTGTTTCAACTGCTGTAAAGCTACCTAGCTTCGAACATTGAGCCCTTGGAGACTGAACAGCCGAATCATCAGCGACCGGTGACAGGTCAATTCGTTCCATTTGAAACCAGGACACGAACTCTTTTAGCATCTCGTTATCCTTCTGTTTTACTTTGAAAAGGTCCGATTTCCTAGCATCTCGTTATCCTAACAACGTTTCTTCGAGTTCAATCAGGGCTAAGGTCGACTCTGGGATTATGGACTCAATGTTCTCGAAGGCAGGTGTTATGACCCCGGGTTCTAGCTCGGTGGGATTCAGGGACGATCTTCAGTCTTTGGTTGTCATGTTCCCAGTCTGTCATGTCATAGGCGAGCTCAATTCCGACTGTATACATCCTAAAAAATGTTTCCTTATA
This sequence comes from Nicotiana obtusifolia, assembly GCA_002018475.1. Lineage (NCBI taxonomy): Eukaryota > Viridiplantae > Streptophyta > Magnoliopsida > Solanales > Solanaceae > Nicotiana > Nicotiana obtusifolia. The sequence continues at coordinate 61,426 of MCJB01007914.1, read as the reverse complement.
ATCATTTTGTTATTATTTCAGGAGAAAACCGAGTATAAACCTCCTGTTGGGGTCTCATCAAATATGTGGAGAGATTGTTGGATAATTCGTGCTCCTGGTGTAGATGGTTCCTCAGGGAGATATGTTGTGGCAGCATCTGCTGGAAATTCCATGGATTCAGGTTTTTGTTCCTGGGTTCTACACTAGAGATGTGCGAGCCTTTCATGTCGATGATTGATTTAGTACTACAAGAGCACCCCTTGCTTCATTACCCAATAACCCAATGTATAGGAGAAATACTCTATCATCAATTATGGCACCACAAAATCAGCAATGGTGGTATAAACCTTGTGGACCACTCATCGTATCAAGTGCTAGCTAGTTGCCAAAGGATGGTAAGAACTTATGACATTCGTGATGGAGAACAGATCCTGAAATGAGATTTGCGGAGACCAATGTGAAGGATTATTACGAAGAGCGGAAGCAATTCAGGTATCAAAAATCACATATAATCTAGACAATTAGTATAAATGTGATTCTACGAGTTATCTCTTGAACCGTAACAAAGCTCTTCTATCACGTGAACCTTCAGTTCCATAACTTTTGAATAGAATCTCCACCACCCGCACAATTACGATTTTCAAACGTTCCACGGTCCTCTACTGTGTTACCCAAATAATATCCGAAAATAGAAATATCGTGTGGGCGAAATCTCTAGGAAATATGGCTGAAAATTTCGGCCACCATGTCTTCCCCCTCTAGATGGAAAACCTTATGTATTTATAGCACAAGTTTTAAAGGTTAAAACCCTTTTCCAAAACCTATTGGGTTTTCCTTTCTACCACAAAAAAGATTCCTTTATTTTCTATTATTTAGGCACAGCAGGAACCACATAATTTAATTAACATGGCTTCCAATTATGGAATTAATTTATAATTTTCGAAATTAATATCCGTCATAATTAATTACAAATTATTCCACTAAAAATTCGTAATTGCACCCCTATTCAATTTCGAAATTCATTAATTAAATCTTATTTAACTCCTCATGTTATAATTTAGATATTCATTAATTATAAATTACTGACAATTTAATTTATTGATTATTTTGTTTAGACTTTCTCTTAATTTATTTCATGTGTTGGATACAAAATTCACCGGTCGGGTTTAAACATAAAAACTTATAAGCTTTCACAGAGGTGTATCATCAATCTCTAAACCGCGACATGGATTCCATCAACTAACTATTATTTCGCCAATGTACATTATTATTATTATTATTATCCAATTTACCAGGCATATTGACCCACAAAAGAATCTCGCCTTTTAATAAATCAAAACAATAATAATATACTCAACTAATAATAATTGTATCAAGATTAAGAGTGTAAGTACATTTAATGGCTAGAGAATTTATTTTATTAAGTCAGTATAAAATACTTATCTCTACTTGATTTTCCTTAGTACCACTACGACAAAGTACTACTAATATTACCTTCATTACCTAACGATATTGAATTATTAGCGACTTCTTGCTATAGTGTTCACTGTTCAAACATCACTCCCACTCGATAAAGGTATATTCTGTCTATTAACGTTTTCCCACTACTTAAATGCAATGGAACATCAATTCCAATGTTTGGGTTTTGATGTTCTTGAACATCTAGTTATTTCTTTGCCTAGTTCCTGTAAAGCTAGTTTACTTCTAGGAACATGGTTTATTAATCAGTCCTTATCTAGAAAAATGCATTTGTTTTAATTGCCTTTTTTTAGGACAATAAAATAAGTCTCCATTCGATTCTTGGATATTCAATAAACATGCACCTATCAATTCAGTTCCAACTTATATATCTGCTTTCCCTTTCAGCACATGTGCTGGACAATCCTATATCTAAACATGCCATAGACTGAGCTTACATTTAGTCTAGAGTTCTATAGATGTCACAGGTACTAACTTAGAGGGAACTAAATTCAGAATGTAATTTGCAGTTTCTAGGAAATATTCCAAAAACGGATAAGGAAAATCTGAATAACACTTCATTAATCTATCCATGTCCAAAAGAAACTTATTTCTTCGCGAACATCTCTTTCGCAGATAGTTGCTCCCCGTAAACTGTTTTAACTCCATTGGGCGTCGTAAATTTCAACACCTGGTGTAATGTCGAAGGCATCGCCCTCATGTCACGGATCCATGGCCTTCCGAACAGAGCATTGTATCTCATGTCCCCTCCGATCACACAAAACTTTGTTTCTCGAATGGTTCCGGCAGTATTTATTGGCAATATTATCTCACCCCTGGTGGTCTCACATGCCATATTGAACCCGTTAAGTACTAGGACTGTAGGAACAATCCGGTGTAACAGGCTGAGTTGCTCCACGACCCACGATCGGATTATATTGGCCGAGCTACCTGAATTGATTAACACACGTTTTATTCTAACATTATGTATAAGTACAGATATTACCAGTGCGTCATTGTGGGGTTGTACAATTCCTTCTGCATCCTCGTTGTTAAAAGATAAAGTTCCCTCTGGCGTGTAATCTCGAGTGCGCTTTTCCTTAATAATGGATATTTTGGTACGTTTCAACATCGGCTCTTGAGGGGTATCGACTCCACTGATAATCAAGTCGATTGTACGTTGAGGTTCTTCCTGGCCTGTCTATTTGTTAGTATTCCTATTTCCGAAGTGATAAATTTCTCGGTCGCTCAAGAATTCTCGAAGGTGTCCGTTATTGAGTAGCCAGGCTACTTCTTCTCTCAGTTGTCGACAGTCTTCTGTTTTATGACCGTGAGTACCGTGATATTTGCATATTTGATTAGGATCCCTTTGGATCAGATCGAATTGCAATGGCCGAGGCCATTTAGTATCTTTAATGTGACCGATAGCTGATACAATAGCGGCAGCATCAACAATAAAATTATACTCCGATAACTGAGGTGCTTCTTTATGCCCGATGGGCCTTTCGAAGTTGCTTTTGGTCATGAGCCCCCGGCTGGTTCTATCCTCGGTCATTTCTCCTTTCATGTCTTGGAGAGTTTTGCCTGGATACGCCGATTTTTCTGTCCCCGTGATATGGCTGATGTCGATCTCTATTCGATCTTGGTTCCTTATAAATTTCCCTTCGGATTTTGTCATGAGCTCTAACAGGGTAAATGGATCCCGAAGGGGCTCCGAGCTGATCATCTTCGACTCTGATTTTTGACTGGTACCGGTTATGTACGTCAGCCCATGTGACGGTAGGGTACTCTATTAAAATCTGTTTTAGTTGTTGCGAAGCCGCTGAGCTTTGAACATTGAGTCTTAATCATCTGTGACCGGTGGTAGATCCATCTGTTCCATTTGGAACGGGGACACGAACTCTCTGAGCATCTCGTTATCCTTTTGCCTGACTTTGAAAAGGTCCCATTTTCGCATTTCGACCATGATGGAACCTGCGTGTGCCTCCACAAAAGAATCTGCAAGTATAGCAAATGAGTCAATAGAATTAGGGGGTAAGTTGTGATACCATATCATGGCTCCTTTTGACAGGGTCTCCCCAAATTTTTTCAATAGAACGGATTCGATCTCGTCATCCTCCAGGTCGTTCCCTTTGATAGAACATGTATATGCGGTTACATGCTCGTTCGGGTCGATCGTTCCGTTGTATTTGGAGATTTCTGGCATACGAAATTTTTCGGGTATCGGTTTCGGAGTCGTGCTCGGTGGAAAAGGTTTTTGCACGAACGTTTTGGAATCTAGGCCTTTTAATACCGGGGTGCCCCTGGGATTTGATCCACCCTGGAGTTATAGGTTTCCACCTTCTTGTCATTTGCCACGATTTTCGTCTTCCCAGATTCTATTCGTTTAGTCAGTTCTTCGAGCATCTTTATAATTCCGGGGATTGTCCCCGATTCACAGTCATTCAACCTTTCTATGACCGATCCATCTTTGCGGGTAATTTCCTGAGAGGAGCCAGGCTCAACCCTGTTCGAGATTTGGCTTCGATTTTGTAACTGAGCTATCGCTGCCTGTTGGGCTTGCAACATTTCGAAGATCATTCAGAGGCTTATCCCGTCCCTTTCGACGTTTTGGGGATTTTGTGTTACTGATTGGACTCCCCTATGAACGCTATTTGAGGGGTCGGTAAGCTGATCTGCATCGACCTCCACATGTGAATTAGCATCGATTGGAATTTCGTCATCGGGTGCTATGTTATTATTTTCGCCTTGATGATCGAACTCGTTCTCAACGTGTAGAGGTGCCGATTGAAAGTTTGACATTTCTGTATTATAACCTGGAATCAAAGATACTTCAAAGAGCAAGTGTGAAGCAATGTGTGTGACGGAAAGTTGTATCAAGTATCCACTATTATCCTTAACCCCATGGTGGGCGCCAAACTGTTTACCCTAAATTTCGGATAACAATTGAATTTATACGTGATTTTAAGGATACGTGGCCTAATTTGATACAAATGAAGAATAATATAATGAAAGTTAAAATTAAGTGATAAATGAAAAGAACGCAAACCACTCGAGTTAGACGCTTTTGATCGTTGGTTGATCCTTCTTGGGCAGGGTTGATTATAGTAGAAGTTGGAACAAGTTAATGATAAAATGATTCAAGAGAACAATATACCACTATTTTTTTAATTGATGATTGTAAACATTCAGTGTATTGAAGCAGTACAACATGAAGTTGAACCCGGAAAAGTGCGCGTTTGGTGTGGGTTCGAGTAAATTCCTCGGATTCATGGTCTCGAATCGAGGAATCGACATCAACCCTCAAAAGATCAAGGCTATCGAGGATATCATGGTCGTAGATAATGTGAAAGCCGTGCAAAAGTTGACCGGATGGATAGCCGCTCTAGGGCGATTCATTTCGAGGTCGTCCGATAAAAGCTACCAGTTCTTCACTTTATTGAAAAAGAAGAACAATTTTTCATGGACTCTGGAATGCCAGCAGGCTTTGGAAGAACTCAAAAGGTATTTATCGAGCCCGTCGTTGCTTCATACACCAAAGGTGGACGAACAACTGTACCTTTACCTGGCAGTCTCAGAGATAGCGGTAAGCGGAGTCCTAGTTCGAGAAGAACAAGGTACACAATTTCCGATTTATTATGTCAGCAGAACCTTAGGCGAAGCCGAGACTAGGTATCCTCACTTCGAAAAACTGGCATTCGCTTTGTTAAGCGCTTCTAGGAAATTGAAACCATATTTCCAATGTCATCCCATATGCGTCGTAACAACTTACCTATTAAGAAATATGATGCGTAAGCCCGAGCTCTCAGGTCGATTGGCCAAATGGGCCATAGAAGTAAGTGGGTACGACATTGAATATTGACCTCGAACCACCATTAAATCTCAGGTGTTGGCAGACTTTGTGGCCGACTTCATACCAACCCTAATACCAGAGGTCAAAAGAGAGTTGTTAGCTGACTCACGAACTCCTTCGAGAATATGGACCCTTTTCACAGACGTTGCCTCGAAGGCGAAGGGATCCAGACTTAGCATAGTATTGAAGCCACCAACTGGTAACATAATTCGATAATCTATTAAGACTGTGAAACTGAATAACAACGAGGCAGAGTATGAAGCCATGATTGCAGGCCTAGAACTAGCCAAGAGCTTGGGAGCAGAAGTGAACGAAGCGAAGTGCGACTCCCTTCTTGTGGTAAATCAAGTCAATGGAACGTTCGACGTCGGGGAAGAGCAAATTCAGAGATACTTAGACAAACTACAAGTGACGTTGCATCGGTTCAAGGAATCGACCTTACAACATATACCTCAAGATCAAAACAGCGAGTCCGACGCCCTCGCCAGCTTGGGGTCATCAATAGAAGACAACAAATTCGACTCGGGAAAGGTCGTACAGCTCATGAGGTGAGTAGTGGAAGAAGGCCACGGTGAGATCAATCTGACAAGCCTAACTTGGGATTGGAAGAACAAATACATAAAATATCTTAGTTCCGGTAAATTGCCCTCGGATCCAAAAGAGTCGAGGGCCCTGCGTAAGAAGGCGGCCCGATTTAGCTTGTCCGAAGACGAAACCTTGTTCAGAAGAACATTTGATGACCCACTCGCAATATGTCTGGGACCTGGCGACACTGAGTACATTTTAAGGGAAATCCACGAAGCTACTTGCGGGAACCATTCAGGTGTCGAGTCGCTAATTCGGAAAATAATTAGAGCCGGTTATTACTGGTTCGACAAGGAAAAAGACGCAAAGGAGTTCGTTCAAAAATGTGATGAATGCCAAAGGCACACCCCGATGATCCATCAACCCGGGGAGAGAATCCACTCAGTCCTATCACCATGGCCGTTCATGAAATGGGGGATGGACATTGTTGGCGCTCTTCCATACGAGCCAGGTAAAGCTCAATTTATACTAATTATGACTGACTATTTTCCTAAATGGGTGGAAACGCAGGCGTACGAGAAGGTTAGGGTAAAAGAAGCCATCGATTTCATTTGGGATCACATCATATGCCGATTTGGAGTGCCAGCCAAAATTGTATGCAACAACGGGAAGCAATTCATCATTAGCAGAGTGACAAAATTCCTCGAAGATCACAAGATCAAAAGGATCCTATCGACACCATACCACCCCAGTGGGAATGGACAAGCTGAATCTACCAACAAAATAATACTTCAGAATCTCAAAAAGAGATTAATCGATGCCAAAGGGGGATGGAAGGAAATAATACCCAAAGTCCTATGGGCATATCGTACGTCCGAGAAATTCAAAACCAAAGCCACACCATTCTCTCTGGTTTATGGCACCGAAGCTTTGATACCGATCGAGGTCAGGGAACCAAGTGTCAGATTCTGGTATGCAACAGAGGAATCAAACTACGAAGCCATGAATACAAACTTGGAATTATGAGATGAGAGACATGAAGCCGCCCTTGTTCGACTAGCTGCTCAAAAGCAAAGGATCGAGAGGTGTTATAACAGAAGGACCAACCTTCAATACTTCAACATCGGGGACTTAGTACTAAGAAAGGTTACACCAAACACACGGAGTCTGAACGAAGGGAAGCTGGGACCAAATTGCGAAGGACCTTATAGTATCATTAAAATCACCAGAAAGGGATCCTACAAGATCGGAAAAGTGGATGGTAAACAACTACCAAACAACTGGAATATAAGTCACTTAAAATGGTATTACTGCTAAGGCGCGACCCTGTTCTTTATTTTTATTTGCATTACAAACTAACATTTGCAGGTATCAAAGGGGGGGCCATACGAGATATTAGGTCTGAAAGCACGTGTTGCACTCTTTTTCTCTTGAACTGGTTTTGTCCCAAAATGGGTTTTACGGCAAGGTTTTTAATGAGGCAACTTAAAAACCTTAAAGTAAATCGTGCTAACTTAGATTCGAAGGCCGATAGCAAATCGGTGACGATAGTATTCGAGGCCTATCTTCAATCGACCCCGAGTACTGGGGGGCACTTTAGCTTGGAAATATATTTTAGGATTGAAGGGTCGAAGATCAATAAGATTCAATGTAAGGGACAAACGGTCAAATGAACCATTCCCAAATAGATTGATCGAACCCTAACACAAATTGTACACATGCATTACTATTATGAACAAGAATAAAGAGAAATCTCTTGTATACAAACGTCCTGCTTCCGATCAAACAAGCCCAAGGGCCACTTTAACTTTAGTTCGAATAACCACTCTCTCACTCGGGGACTTTCATCGAAAAAACAAATTTATTCGAGGGGATATAAGACCTATTAGGCAACCCTCGAACTTTAAAGGCTAAAGCCGTTTCGAGTAAAATTTATTCGAGGGGATATAAGGCCTATTAGGAAACCCTCGAACTTTAAAGGCTAAGGTCGTTTCGAGTAAACAGAACTCGAAGGGATATAAGACCTATTAGGCAACCCTCGAACTTTAAAGGCTAAGGTCGTTTGGTGTTAACAGAACTCGAGGGGATATAAGACCTATTAGGCAACCCCCGAACTTTAAAGGCTAAGGCCATTTCGATTTAACAGAACTCGAGGGGACGTAAGATCTATTAGGCAAACCCCCGAATTAAAAGGCTAAGGCCATACCAGGTTAACAAAATCTGAGGGCACATCGCTTATTTGGCAATGTCCGAATCAAAAGGCTAAGGCCACTCCGAGTTAATAGTACTCGAGAGCTAAGGTATTTTGAAAGTTGTAAAAAGGAAGCTTTACATATATATATATATATATATCAAAAGTCCCTTTTACAGAAATCAAGCAATCTCGACACACAATATTAAACATGGGAAAAGATAAAACTCGGTCAGAAGCGACTTGGTCTCAACTGGATCCCACCTTGACATCAGGATTTTTGAGGTCTTCTCATTCTTCAGATCCGACTGAATCCTCGGAATCATCCTCCTCTGGAAAGGCTAATTTTCTGGCCTCGACTTCATCTATCTTGGCATCTTTGATCTCCGCCGATAAATCAAAGCCTCGAGCGTGAATTTCTTCAAGGGAAAGTCTGCGAGATTGCCACCTCATATGGCTAACCATATTCCTTGATTGACCTTGAGCAGCTTCAGCATCGGCCTTATATTGAGCCACCGATTCATCAGCTTCGGCTTTGACCACGGCAACTTCCGACTTGGCCATTTTTAGCTCTTTAGCCATATTATCTTGATCTGAGATAACCATACTGATCCGAGATTGAAGCTCATCGGTACTCCTGATTTGAGCCTCGACTTTCTCCTTTGCCTCTCTAAGTTGAGCCTCTGCTAAAGCTAACTGTGCCTGAGATGTCTCTTTTTCCGAGGCTAGCTGATCCACCTTGCTCCTCCACTCGTCGGCCTCAGCTCTAACCATACTCATTTCCGTTTGAAGATGATCAATCTGATCAAGTTTTTGCTCTACTTTCTCGACTAAGCCAGCATTATCCTTCTGGGTAAGCTCCAGTTAGGCACGGAGGTTCATTATCTCCCCTTCGATCCGTTCGTAGCATTTTGACTCTTCCCAGAATCGGAGAAAAGGTTCATGGTGAAGTACCGAGGCCTGCAATCATAAAGGAAGATGTTATGATTACTTGAAATTTTAAAGTACATAACAAAGGACATCGATTAAAGCTTATCGGAAGCTACCCGATTCAGCGCCTGTTGAGCCTCATTAAACAGGCAGGGCGCATCCACCTTGTTCATTTTTGCCTGATCCTCCTCGGTCACCAAGCACCGAAGATAATTGGCCACCCCTACGGGGGCGGAAAGAACCCCGGAATCCTCGGAATGGTGAAAGATATGGAGCGTTTTCGATCAAGGTAAGCGCTCGGCACGGGAAACGGATCGACCAATTTTGGACTGAAGGAAATCCCGCTTGTATCGATGGATGAGCTCTTCCTCGGTACCTATAAATTACCGAATCCAAGAACATCTTCCGTGGACGTCGAATCCACACCATCGAAAAAATCACGGAAAGGGTCTTTCGATCTATGATCTCCGTCCAGGGGAACATTCATTTGCTATTTGGGCCTCGTTGAACATTGATTCCAAGAAAGAGGGCGAATCAACCATCTCAATCGGACCAATACTCCCAGTGGTGCTCTTCTCGTATCTGGGGAAGCCCCAGTTCTTGTCCCCAACTCGATGAAGATCCGTTTCACTAACCCCTGGTTCGGAGACCCCTTTCGCTTCAGACTGTGGCCGCACACTAGGCACAAGGTCAAAATCCTCTTCTTCCTCCTCAGACTCCTCCCTCAGTCGACGTAGCGAGTCTGAAGATAATATTCGATCACTAGCACTCCCCTTGGGCTTACGAGCCAATCTTTTCCTTGGTCTCTTCTTTTCGAGGTCTGGGGAACTTGGGGCCTCTTTTCTTTTCTTCTCTTTATCCTGCTTTGAAACAGGGGGCTCGCTGGGAACATCATCGCCCACGGGTGGAGGTCTCATCTCAACATGAAGTCGGGCCTCCCACCGGCCTTTCGAAAGCTCACTCCATGCGCGCTCGGAATATGATTTTCGAGATACGATCCCCTCGAACCATTCTTTGAGATGAGGAATTGCATCCGGCATCCGAGAAACAGTTGCACCATAGAAAATTGATAAGAGGAAGGGCGAAAGGGAGAACGGTAAACAAATTGGTAAGCAGGGTTACACTTACGCTTCATATTCCATTTCTCAGCGAATGGCATATCCTCGGCCGGGATTAGATCCAATGTTTTCACTCGAACAAATCAACCCAACCAACCTCGATCATGATCCTCATCAATACTTGAGAACAGGGCTTTGCTTGCCCGATGAGAAAATTTTATCAACCCCCTCTCGGTAGAGTCGGGGACTGTACAAACGCATGAGATGATCGACGGTGAAAGGATACCCCTCTATATTGCGTACAAAAAAACGGAGAAAGATAAATATCCTCCGGAAAGAAGGATGAATTTGGCCCAGGGTCACCCCGTACCTTTTACAAAAGGCAATAATGACCGGGTCCAAAGGGCCCAACATGAAGGGATAAGTGTAAACACTTAAAAAACCCTCCACGTGGGTAGTAATTGCTTCTTCAGGCGCAGGAACCACCACACACTTGTCGACCCAGTTACAGTCTTCCTTGACTTTATCGAGAACTCTGTCGGTGATTGAACAGATGCATCTCGTGACCAGTTCGCATCGACCCGGTATTGAGGAAGCTTTATCAACCTTGAAATCGGCTCCAGTTGAGCACTTGGTTGGTACAAACTCCTTCATAGGGGGCTCCGGTATAGGTTCCTCGATGATGATAGGCGAAACGTTCTCAGCAAGTTGAGAAGAAGAGGGAGTTTGTCTTTAAGGAACGGATTTCGAAGTCTTCGCCATTATTTTTTAACAGACAAAGAAATAAAAAGATACTGATATGAAGGAAATATAATCTGAAGATAACTTGTGAAATATTTTCAAAAAACCAGAAGGCAGGAGGTCTTGAAGATAAGAACGATGAAGTTTTTATAAAAGAGCACAAACATGTGAGTACAAAGAATGAATGAGTGTATTTATAGTCTTTCAAAACGGCGGGTCGCATCCCAAAGCGGCAGAACATCAACTGACACACGTTTAATGCTTTAAAGGGCTTTTCTAATGGGACGTTTTCAATTTCCGTATCACGTACATCATAAGTTTATCATCACTTTTCAGAGTGAGAATTGGAATCTAGTATAGTGAGAATCTGAGGCTCATATCGTTTCTCGTCGTTACTCTCCAAAAATCGAGCGGACTATCTGTATACGGTCGAAGTCGGGCCCAACTGTATGTGGTCGAAATCGGGCTCGAATCAATATGGTGAACATTGAGTTCGACTATTGCACGACAGATCGGGTTCGGAATGCGTAGGGTTGAAGATCGAACCTGAGTTTCATCGAAGCGGAACACGAGGTCAGAATGTCCAACCTCGAGAACACCAAGCCCGTGGTCTGAAATTGATCCTGACTCCGAAAATGCCCAAGGGAAGATCACCAAACCTAAATGACGGAAAGCCTGAATTTCGGGAATGAGACGAACATCGCAGCGGGAATCTCGGCACAAATCAATAGAACCGCTTAATTAGCAAATCAGGAGATCTTTTACCTTGCATGAAGATTTTTTACCTTGTATGGAGTTACACCAGATGTACGACCCCCCTACTATATAAAGGGAGGGTTTAATTATTTGTAGGGGCACTTTTCCAATCATAATTTAAAAAAAACAGTGGTATATTATTCTTTTGAATCATTTTATCATTAACTTGTTTCAATTTCTACTATAATCAATTCCTCCCCAAGAAGGATCAACCAACGATCAAAAGCGTCTAACTCGGGTGGTTTGAGTTCTTTTCATTTATCACTTAATTTTAACTTTCATTATATTATTTGTCATTTGTATCAAATTAGGTCACATATCCTTAAAACCACGTATAAATTCAATTATTATCTGAAATTTAGGGTAAACATGTACCACAAGAGATAAAATATTTATCAAGCTCAATAACTTAAGAGTTATTCGAAAAATAAAATAAATAACCATCTCTTATTTTGCCCAGAAATCGGAATTAAATTCCTTCTAACAAAAGGTACATACATTGCATCCTTTAAATTAATGTCTTATCACTATCAGAAGAAAATTTTAACAAGTAATACGACAAATTGCATAATGTCATTGTGGAGTTGAGATAAAAATATTAAATAGATTATAATAAGTCAAAACACTGAATAATAAAATTCAGAAGGCATTCAATATTTATATGCATACATGCATCTTGAATAATAAATTTCGATGGGAAAAGAATCATTCATGCAAAGTATATTATATAATTTAAGAATTATACAATCCAAAAATAAATAGAACCAACTCAGATGGAGAGTGTACTATTATTTTCAGTCAATTGTATATAACTATTTTTTTTAAGCACACTACACATATATGTATTCATGCATCTTGAATAGCAATTTCAATGGAAAAGAACTACTCATGCAACATACATATGTAATGCTAGATTATTCACTCCAATAATTGAAACAGACCCAACTCAGATAGAGAGTATACTGTTAATTTAAGTCAAGTGAACATCATAATTAATAGCTCTAGTTCCATTGTTCCAACACGTATACACAGATAGAGAGTAAGTACACGATACTAATTACTAGTATTTCACCTAGTGAGCTTACAATAAATTTATCCAATATGGAGGAAGACCTAAATTCAATGCATAAATTTATTACTCACTTGAAATTAATAGTGGAAGACCATAGAAATATATTTCTATCACCACTTAATCATGATTTTATTTTAATTACAAAATTGATTCAACCCTTAAACTCAGATAGAGAGTCAATACGGGTTATCAATAACTAGTAACTATATCCTGTGAGTTCATATAAATTTATCCAATATGAAGGAAGACCTAAAGTAAACACGTAAATTTATTATCACTATAAATAAAAAGTGGAGACCATAAGGGTTAATTCCTATCACCACTTGACCACGACTACGAACATTTCTCTAAGGATTAAGTTCCATAATTTAAAAAATGCTCAAACCCCCATTTAAACAGTCTTAAGAAGCTAAACTTAACGTTTTTTATTGCATAGGAGTGAGTATTGATCACTGTGCTGCTTCTGATAGATTTACAAAATTTCAAATCAATCGGAGACCGTTAAAATCACAACCTTCAGAACTGTGACCAAATTTGAAAAATTACCATTGTAAGCATTTTTTAAGAATTTAAAATATGACTTACATTCTTATCATATACCAATTCATATCAAATTAACATGTGTTATCATGTTCCAGATTAGACATAAATAAAATGACAGAAAAAATAACTTTTCGTATGTAAATCATATTTTAATCCGTCAAACCTCCAAGAAAACTCATCTAAACGATCATGAATCGTCAAAATATGATGTGATTCATTGCATGGCAGTGAGTTCTGATTAACTGATCATTTCTAATGATCCTACCAAATTTCAAGTCCTTTGGAGATCATGAAATTCACGATCGCCAAAAAGCTAGACCAAATTCGAATAAACTATTTTTGGTGTATTTAGGATTAAATCCATGTGATTTGCATTCTTGTTATATATCATATCAAGTTAAATCATCATGTGTCATCACACGTCAGATTTAACACAAATAGCCGATATATAAAGAATAATTTTTCATATTTATAATAAATTCAATTTAATAAACTGCTTGAAAACTCATCTAAACAACCTCAAAATGCCGAAAACAGCATGATTCACTGCATAGCAGTGAGTTTTACTCACTAGATCATTTTCGATGAACCTACCAAGTTTCAGGTTAATCGAAGTTTGTCAAATTCATGACCACCAGCCTGTAACCAAACTCAGAGAATAACTGTTTTAAGCAGTTTCATGAATTAAAATAAATATGATATTAATTTTCATTCTCCTTATAATTATACTATGAGCTCAAGGCATATATTATGTTCTTCCTATTTATAGGATAAATAATACATCCTTTTGCAATAAATTATCCTTTTATTAAACACACAAGAACTCAAGATATTATATTTTCTCCCATTTCTGTAAAAACCCAATATCTCTTCTCATAGATGGAGTTGGTGTCACTAGTACCCAAAAATAAAACTCTTTCTCTAGTTAAAACCTCTACTGTGAGTGTAGATTTATCAAGGACAACTTTTACATGTTCCATTAAGCATATTCAATGACTCAAATTAATAGACCATTTTTGTGGATCCTACTTATTAATCATAATGCTCAATCCATGAATCAATATAATTACACATGAACAAATTTATTAAGAATTTCCATGAGTTCAAATAAACAAACCACTTTAGTGGCAACTATTTATTACTCACAAAATTCTCAATTTACGGGTGACATATAGCTCATAAAAATTATTTAACAGAAGAATATGGACCACAACTTAAAAGCCATATCAATAATATAAAACTCATACAAAAATCAATCATATTTCACTTAATTAACCTCCAACCAGAGAATAAAATTTTTCATCGAAAATCCAAGACTAGTAATCATGTAGGGCATGAAAACATAAACCAAATTTGAGAAATTTTTTATGCACAAATATGCCAAACACACCAATCATTAGACATCCAGGATATCAAACAGAGAATTTCAATTTCTTACAAAATACTTATATCATCACACAATATCATATATACCTTGTAAGACTAGTCAATAAAATCCTACACCTATATTATTGAATTCAATACAACAACATATCTATTTACTAATAGCCAATGTGTAAACTCATTATATCACTAGTACTTTATCATGGAGACCATGGGGAGTCACCCCACCATCATTGAATTAAAAACGAATTAAAATTACTAAGAAATAATTTCCAAAAAATAGAAAAACGTCCAAAACACCATCCAAACGACCTCAAAACGCCGAAAAACAACATGATTCACCGCAAAGCAATGACTTTTTCTCATTGCGTTGTTTTCGATGGACCCACCAAATTTTGGCTCAATCAGAGTCTGTCAAGTTCGTTGACCTCCGAAAACACCAGCAATCCTGTCAAAATTGGGGTTTTGCGTTTTTTTAGGGTTTACCAAAAAATATTCAGATCATCCACAATCAAATATCAATAAAAAAAATAGATATCTCATGATAACAAGAATAATCCAAAAATTTTGCACGGTTAATTTCACAGAACAGCAGTACAATTTTTCAGAAAGCAATATATCCATGTAATTCAAAAACGCACATTAACACGATATTCTTGTTTCATGAAAAATCTAGTTATTCAATTAGATGCGAGTGGGCTCGGGTACTAATTGAAGGATTATTATGAGCAGCGGAAGAAATCCTAGTATCAAAATTACATGTAATCTAGACAATTAGTATAAACAAAATTTCACAGGTTACCTCTTAAACCGTGAACAAAGCTCTTCTATCACGTGAACCTTCAACTTCATAACTTCTCAATGGAATCCCCACCTATACTAACTATAAAAACAAAGGAAACAGACTAATATATAATCTATTTAAAATTTTATTAAAACTGAATAAATAATTATTTCATAATAATACTATATCTAAACCTAACTCATAATTAATAGTATATATCCCAACATAATACGATTCGAACCTACGACCAATCGGTTAACAGCCGACCGCTCTACCACTGAGCTACTGAGGAACAATAGGAGATTCGATCTCATAGAGTTCAATTCCCGTTCCCAACCCATGACCAATATGAGCTCGAAGCTTCCTTCGTAACTTCCGAAACTTCTTCGTAGGGGCTTCCTTACATGTTTTCTATGGATTTACTTAAGTGCTTTGCAATGGAGAAGCAGAGGAA
Source organism: Nicotiana obtusifolia (assembly GCA_002018475.1). Classification (NCBI taxonomy): domain Eukaryota; kingdom Viridiplantae; phylum Streptophyta; class Magnoliopsida; order Solanales; family Solanaceae; genus Nicotiana; species Nicotiana obtusifolia. The sequence goes on along the minus strand of MCJB01007914.1, from coordinate 45,699 downwards.
AAGTAGTGATAGCTGAGACAGAGGGTCTCTCTTTACGGGATGTCAAGTTCTATGAGTCCTCAACCACTGCTTTCTGTGTCATCCTCTGGTCGCCAATTTTGACACTACATGTAAATACTACAGATGCTGAGCTAGGTGGAGGAGTTCGACAGAGGTAAAACTGATTTTAGTTCTCCTAATAATAAATTAATTACAACAATTTTCAATTTCGCTCGAAAAGTCAATAAAGTCAAGTCTCAGACCCACATACTAGGATTTCGAAAATTTTCGAAGATAAACTTTATCCATAATAATACGAACTCAAATACATGATTTATTTTCAATTTCATGTCCTATTTCTAAGTTTCTTTCAAAATCTCACAATTTTCATAAATTTTCGTGTATAAATTTGAATTGCTTTTTGTTGCCTCAAGTAATAGCCGAAAATTTTTTATAAAAAAATAAAAAAATAAAATTAATATTTGATTAGTTTTCTAATTTTTTTTATAGCAATAGTGTTTGAACCAGTTTACATGTATCTTTAGTTTGTACATCATGCTAATATTTTAGAAGTTAAATCAATATTTGTTTTCAACTACAATATATATATATATATATATATATATATATATATATGGGGAAGCTCAAAAGTTAAATAATTAAATTACTTAATTGCCCTTCCAAATAACCTAATATTATTTAAAAATTAAAAATGGGAAGCTCAAAAGTTAAAAGTGAAATTACTTAATTGCCCTTCCAAATAACCTAAATATTATTTAAAAAATAAAAATAGAAAGAAACTATTTATTTCAAAATGTCCTTTCTTAAAAAGTTGTGTCCTTCCAATATATGACAGAGTCTACGCTATTGTGATTGAATGTTTAAGGCCAAAATCAAATTTTAGGAATTAAAATTTTTTAAAATATATTAAGTCATAATATTAGTTTATAAATTGGAAAAATTAACTACGGGAAGCCCAAAACTAAAGAATTAAATTATTTAAATATTTTATTTATAAACTATTTAAATAACAATACCAATTTATTTGAAGGGGTGTAATTCTTCATTTGAGTATTAGTTACTAATGTTCAACCATTACTGGCTTTTTAATAAGAACAGTGAAACAATTGGCCTTAAAGCTAATGAGAAATGAAGGAAGCAGGAGCCCCTAAATAAAAAAGTTGAATTGTTAAATTATCCTTTTAAATAATTTAAATTTCCTATTTAAGAAAAGAAAAACTAATGCCTAATAGCATTAAACCTAACGCCTAGCAGTTTCAAGCGAAGGGTTGTCACCGTTTTGTGGCTGAAAAGGTAACGTTTTGTTCAGTTCCATTTCTATTTTGGCCTTTGTTGTATGTACGAAGTGCCTAAGGAACAGGTGAATCTGACAGGACTTCGTCGACATGCCAGCCTAAACTTTTACAATTTTGCCCTTGCTTTTCAGTATTATTACGTTTGTTGCCATCGAAGAATTTAGTAAATAAAGGGAACTTTTGAGGCATTTCCAAAGCACACTTTTTCTTATTACTGTCCATGGACACGTGTGAAGAAGTGTGTTCCCGAGATATTACTGACATTTTGGGCCCCTTCGAACTTTGTGCTTTTACACCTTCCTGACGTGGTGCATGTGTTTGCTAGACATGCTATTTCTACTATTTACTAACAGATGCATTAAGTTTTACTACTACTAATTAACACAAAAGTACTCTTTTAATAAATCATAGGTAAAGTTATAGTGTTTCTTTTTGGTTCATCAAAATCTAATGCAGGTTAGGCTAAGTAAGTAATGAAGAACTTGTTTTAATTTCAATAATTTTATTGAAACTCAAGCGAAATATTGATATATCATATTTAAACTATTTTGTTATTCGAGAGACACACAAATTAAAATTATTACTCCATAAACTTCAAAGGTCCTTGTGCTATTTAAGAAAGCACTAAGACTAATTTAGGCGTTGTTCCTTAAAAAATACCCAAACACTTTTTGTTTATTTTTCTACAATATGTACAGAAAAGCTTATTCAAATAGGAGAAAAATGGAAATATATTTTCCTGCATCCATCTTTCTTTTAAATTCTGCAGCAATTCTTGAAGTGGCTTTCAGCAATTCTGTAGGTGAATTATGTGACAACTATGTTGGACAACGTGAAAATAATAGTGCATTTTCTTCCAATGAAATATTTGCAAATGGGTTGAGCGCACAGCTTTTCGTGCAAGATTTATGCCCTTTCACCTGTGCTATAAAAATATAAAGGGATAGTTACACAAATATCCGGTCACTGTTTATTTTTTCTAGCCGATATTCTTAAATTATGCATTTAGTATGCATGGTTATATATATATTATACATAAATTATATATATATTATATATTTGCGGGCTATTTTTAATTTAAGAGATTAGGTGGATAAATATTTGGGTTAATTCTTCAAATATAAATCACTACAGCAGATTCACGTGCAAAACTATAAACTTTAAGCTTCAACTTTCACCTTTAGCATCAAATTTTAACGAAATAAAGTACATGAAAACATCCTCGTACAGAAGAACGAAAAAACAAAGTTGCCACACTTAAATATTAACTTCATAATTCCATAACTCTATCGTAAAATTATAAAAGAAAAAAGGAACATGTCGCATTGATATTAACCTGAGTTCCCTCCTGATCATAAACTTAAATTAAGATGAAATGTGTTGATCATATCTAATCTATGAAAATAAAGTCAAATCATAGATTAGCTTGATTTATGTCAATTTATCTATTTAAGTCCGGGCCCGTGCACAACACGGGCTTTACTTCCGCTAATTACTTAATTAGCATGTAGATGGAAACACAATTTGCTATCATCGCTAGCTCTTCAATATGCGATCAAGTCAGGAATAAATAATTATTATACAAATAAAACTTTAATAGTGTGATCATAATAATCAAAATTATTGGAAAGAAAATTGTTACTGTCGTAAACAATAAAGAAATATTGTTGTCTTTTGTTGAATTCGAATTTGTGTCCATCTAAAGAAAAGTTCATACTGGCATGGTCCTACTTACTATATTCCTAAACTCAATATATGCTCAATTGCTGAGCTTAATTTGATTATATAGGTAAAAGAATTTCAATTTCACAATTTTAGTCATAAAAAGTTACTCTATTTGAATTTAAACCAGATGAATAAGAACTACCGAGGATCATATTTTATCACAATATTTCAGATATTCATGGCATCTACCCTGTACATTGAATAATTCTTCATTAATATCAGATAACTGATCTTATGCATGGTATGGATTTCAAGAGTGATTAACTTTTTTTTCTTGTCGTCATGAAAATGGCCATGATCCTGACAAAGTTACTTATGTTTTATATTCTTAGAGTTTTGTAATTATTATAATTAGAATTCATATTTTAATCTATGCACCTTTTAGTCTTTTTAAAATCTAAGTTCAATTGAACTATGACAAATAAATTGCAGCGATTCTATTTTACTTTATAACTCTACTATTATATGATTTTTTGCCAGACAATATCCTATATATATTCAAAGAGATGGAATAAAAATATATTTACCAACAGTTGTGTGAGTCTTTATTCTACTGCATGTTTTTACTTTGTTGCGTTCTTGCAATTATTGTTATTGGCAATATACTTCCTACAAAATTTGATAATATATTCTTACATGTGAATCTTTTTCAGGAAAATAGAGGGACAATGCAACAATAAAGTCTATCATTTTGATGAATGTATTAGTTTCTTCTACTCTTTTCTTTTTATTTAAGTCACATCTTAATTTATTTTCGCATCTTATAAATGTTTCCTTATTGAAAATTTAGCCTTTATCTATGTTTTATTTATCTAAACGGGGAAAGAAAGAAGAGCTCTTTGATTGTCACGATCCAAAACTTAGCCCGTCGTGATGGCGCCTAACATGGTACTAGGCAAGCCGACATCTCAAAACATTTTCAACATATTTAAATGAAAAATGAACTAAACAGATTTGAATAATTAAAGCTTTCATAAACTGGATAGAAGATAAAACTCAATACGAAAGTTCCCAAAATCAGGATGTCACTGAGTATATGAGCGTCTATACATCACAAATCTGAAATACTATCTATGAAAAACTGAAACTAAATACATAAAGCTGAAAGATAGGGAAGGAGGGTCAAGGTTTGCGGACACCAGGCAGCTACCTCGAAATCTCCGAATGACTAAGCTAATCAGATAATTAGCACCCACCATGTCCGGAAACACTTGGATCTGCACACGAAGTTCAGGGTGTAGCGTGAGTACAACCAACTCAGTAAGTAACAAGACTAACTATTGGACTGAAAGTAGTGATGAGTTTCACGGTACAATTCAATTACAGAATTACAGTACAAGAAAGTAGGCATGCTTCCAAGTTCGATAGTTAAAGCCAAAATAGTTAAATCATGTCAAGTTCAATTGAAACAGGATATTGCACATCTCAGTAACTGTAACGACCCAATCGGTCGTTTTGAGCTCTAGCACGTCGTTCGGCAGTTTGAGGCCTTGAGTAGTTTCACTTCGGGTATTATGATTTGCACATGTGGTCGCAATTGAATTTCGAAAAGTTCGGAGTTGATTTGGGAAGAAAATTCTAATTTCAGAAGCTTTGAGTTGGAAGAATTGACTAAGGAATGACTTTTGAGTAAACGATCTCGGAATCGGAATTTGAAGATTCCAATAGATTCGTACGATGATTTCGGACTTAGGCATATGTTCGGGTTGAGTATCGAATCACTCGGGAGCATTTCAACGCTTATTGTAGAAGGTTGGTATTTTGAAAGTTTAAGAAATCTTAAGTTTGACTTGAAGTGGATTTTAATGTTATCGATGTCCGTTTGGGATTCCGAGCCTTGGAATAGCTTCGCTATGTCATTTATGACTTGTGTGCAAAATTTGAGGTCGATCGAAATTGATTTGATACGTTTAGGCACAAGATATAGAATTTGGAAATTTGAAAATTTATAAGTTTGATTCAGGCGCGATTCATGATTTCGATGTTGTTTGACATAGTTAAGGCTTCGACTAAGTCTATAACGACCCGACTTGTCATTTTGTGAATTGGCATCCCGTTCAACTGTTTAAAGAACTAAACAGCTTCATAATATGTATTATAACATACGTGTGAGGTCGAGTTTGGTTTTTGAAAGATTCGGAATTTAATTGAAACAACAATTCTTATTTTTGAAGCTTAAATGAAAAGAGTTGACCGGAGTTTGACTTTTGAGCAAACGACTCCGAAATGGAAATTTGATGATGCAATAGCTTCGTATGGTGATTTCGGACTAGGTGTATGTCCGGATTCGGATTTGGAAGTCCGTAGGACAATTCGACGCATTTTGGCGAAAGTTGGAAAATGGAAGACTTTTAAAAAGTTTGACCGAGGAGTTGACTTTTCGATATCGGATTCAGAATCTAGTTCTGAAAATTTTTATAGGTCCATTATGTTATTTATGACTTGTGTACAAAATTTGAGGTCAATCGGACTCGATTTGATAGGTTTCGGCATCGAATGTAGAAGTTGGAATTTGTTAGTTTCATTAGGCTTGAATTTGAAATAATTCGTGTTTTTAGCATTTGTTTGATGTGATTTGAGGCATTAACTAAGTCTGTAATATGTTTAAGGACTTGTTGGTATGTTCAGACGGGGTCCCGAGGGGCTTGGGTAAGTTTCAAAGTAGTTTCGGATCATTTCTAGGCTATTTTTAACTGCTGGTTTTTTGGCTACAGCAGTGTGCATCGTAGAAATTTCTGCTGCACGGAGCTGACTTTAGAAACTTATATCTCGTAATATGTAAGGAATTTGGAGATGATCCAAAAATAAAAATTGTAGCTCTTTGAGTCTAGTTTCCAGAAATATAAACCATTTATCATTTGAATATTTGTACAGAAATTTATGATTGATTAACTGAAGTCTGGTACTGCAGTTGTTTTGCCTGGCAGTATGCATCGCAGAAATTTTTGTTGCACAGAACTGACTTTGGAAGCTTATATCTCGTAATGTATAAAGAATTTGACAATGATCCAAAAATAAAAGTTGTAGCCCTTTGTATCTAGGTCTTATAAATTTAAACCGTTTGGCAGTTGGAGTTGGGTACAAAAGGTTATGGTTGATAAACTACATGCTGTCTGGGAAGAGTTTTTGGAAGAGTTTGGTGTTTTGAGCATAAGCATATAATGATCCAAAGGTCTATTTTTAGTTCTAGAGATCGAAATTCGATTTCGAGACTTCCGAGAGTTTGATAATCAATTATAGGAATTATCTGAAATGTTTGGTCTAATTTCATCAAGTCGCGATTGGGTTTTTAGCGCAAAACATGTGTTAATTGTTTAACGAACGAAATTGGTATCGCATCAAGCAAATGAGCTCCGAATTGAGTTTTGATTGAACAACTAGGTTCATATTATTATTCGTGACTCATAGGATCAAGAATCGTCGAATTCCGAGTTCGTATGATGGAGTTAGAGCCTTTTTAGTGAAATATTAAATTGCTGGTGCAAGCAGATTCTGGTGCGGACCTTTTAGTGACGGAAAATGGACTTTTAGTGACGGAAAATGGGTTTTTATTGAGCAGTTTCATTTTTTAGCTCATTTCAATATTTTTGAAGCTAAGGAACTCGGATTTGGGTGATTTTTGAGAGGATATTCACCAAATGGATTGGGATAAGTGTTTCCTACTTGGTTTTCATTATATTTCATTATTCCATGATAATTTTCATCTTTTATTAGTGAATCAATTGGAAGAAAATGGGATGTTTGCAAAATCTTTCAAAAACGAAAATTTAAGATTTGGAGGTCGATTCGTTATCAGAATTTGGTAAATTTGATATGGTTGAACTCGTATCGGAATGGGTGCTCGGATTTCATGAAATTCTGTCGGGTTTCGAGAAGCGAGCCCCGCATTGACTTTTGGGCTGACTTTTTAATGCAAAATTTTAAGTTGATGTTTTATTATTCAGAATTGTTTCTGATGAATTTTAATGAAGTTATACAATCAATTTGGATAGTTTTGAGCTGTCCGGAGGTCAATTCAAGCAAGAAGGCTATTTTGGAATATCGGCATAACTTCAAAAAGGTAAGTATCTTGCCTAACCTTGAGTGGGGAAAATTACACCTTAGGCATTGAATCTTATGTGGAAATTGTGTAATTGAAAACCATGTACGCGAGGTGACAAGTACGTACTTGGTTTATATGTACAAATTATATCGGTTAAAATTCATTAGACGCCCTTATGTATTAAATTGAAAATTATTGGTACTTATTAAATCATGTATTTTTCATCCCTCATTCCTTGTTTGCCGAGGTTGTTTTTATATGATAATTTTATGTGATTGTCACTATGATTTTTTTGTGAAATACCGTGGTTAGTTGGGTTGACATTTCTTGAAAATAATTTCGTTATGGATTCCTTATCTGTATTTAATTATTAAATAAGTATAAATTGTGGCGTTAATAAATTTATCAAAAATTTGAATTAAAGAAGAAGTTCTTCTTGTTGAGTTATTTTCCATCTCTGCTGTTGCTTTTGAGATTTTATATACATTGTGTGGAGCCTTGGGCTATTTGCTTTGAAATAATTGATTTTGCTGTATTTTTGGAGTTGGTTGTGGCAGGTGGGCGAATTGGGATATGAAATATTGTATTGTGTTGTCGTTTAAACACTCTCCTTGATGTTATTTATATTTCCTACCTTGCTTGTTAATGATATACATGTGCTTGGTACGAAAGAGTGTAAAGCACGAAGGGTGATGCCGTGCCATTTGAGAGTGTAAAACACGAAGGTGATGTCGTGCCATTTCAGTTATATTATCATGTGAGGAAAAGTATAATGCACGAAGGGTAATGCCGCACCATTCTTAATATGACAAGGGATAATGCCGTGCCATTTCATTTATATTATCATGTGAGGATGAGAATAAAAGCACGAAGGGTGATGTCGTGCCATTATTTTTATATTATCATATATTCATGGCACGAAAGGTGATTCCGTGCAGGCGAGGACAAGAGGCATACATTATTTTGTGATATCTTTTTTCGTTGTGTATACATTCATGCCTTTATCTTGAGCTGTTATTGTGCAGCTATGTTTTCTATGTAACTTGTAGTCGTTGTTGCTTCTTGTGTGCCTTCCACTTTATTTCTTTTATTGTTATTGGCATTTGTCCCACCTAGTTGGTACTGTTATATGTATGGACGGTGGGAAATAGATAAATGCACGAAGGGTGTTGCCGTGCCAATTGATTTGATCTACATATATATATATATATATATATATATATATATATATATATATATATCATATGAGAATGAGACAAGGGCACGAAAGTATCACCGTGCCATTCGATGTGATATGTTGAATATATTTCTCACACCAGGAAAGTTAAGTGAGGTGTCATATGGTAACTTTTACTTGAAAGAATTATATTCGAAAGGTATTTACTTGAATGAATTATATTCGAAAGATATTTACTTGAAAGAATTATATTCGAAAGATATTTATTTGAAAGAATTATATTCGTAAGATATTTATTTGAAGGAAGTATATTCGGGATATATTTAATTATACATATTACTATCTAAAGATTTTTATTTGAAAAACTTATAGATAAAAGATATATATTTTGAAGGACTTGATTAAGTGGTTGTACTTGTAAAGATTGCCTTGTTGTTTATGTCACAAGTTGATTATTGTTGCCATCACTGCTATTTGTTTTCTATTATTTTTGTATGCTATATTGCACAGGTTTTTATACTAGTGAGTGTCTTGAATGTACCTCGTCACTACTCCACCAAGGTTAGTCTTGATACTTAGTAAGTACTGACTGTGATGTACTTATACTACACTTCTGCCATTTTTGTGCAGAGTCAGGTATTGGAGATATCGGATTCGGACAGAGATTAGAGTGTGATCGCAAGGATTCAAGGTAGGACTGCTAGGTCGTCGCAGTCCCTTGGAGTCTTTCCATTATATTGTATTGTCAACTCTTATTCGAACAGTATTGTATATTCGATCCTTGAGATCATTGCATGTATTCAGTTAGAGTTTGTGACTCTGTATTACCAGTCTTGGAGGTTGTTATAATTTTTTTCGTTGTGGGTTTCGATTATCTATTTCAAAAAAAAAAAGGGTTGAATTGTAATTGTAATTGTAATCGGCTTACCTAGTCCTAGAGACCAAGTGCCATCACAACGCCTGTGGTGGGATTTTGGGCCGTGACAAAGTCCGTATTGTATTTTGGAACGTATTGGTATATTTAGTTAAGGTCTCGAGAGTCTGGGGTGGATTCCAGATGGTTAACAGATTTATTTTGGACTTAGGGGATGCTGAAGCTAGGCAGCAGCTGGTGTAACCACTTCTACGGAAGTTTGGTCACGGAAGCTACCTCGCAGAAGCAAGGTGAGGTCTGCAGAAGCGACTTGGGCAGCCTGAGCTTGAGGTCGCAGATGCGCTAGGGTGTGTCGCACCAGCGGTTGTGCAGTGGAAGAATATCCGCAGGTGAAATGGTCTGCTGGCAGTGGTCTTCGTAGAAGCGAAACTGTAGAAGCGGTCAATTGACCGCAGATGAGAAAAGTCATCTGGGTAGTGAAGTTTTATTAAAAAAAAAAAAAGGGGGTTTGCCCCATTTTCATCTCATTTCGTCCATGGGAGACAATTTTGGAGCACTTTTGGAGTGCCATCTTCATCAACTATAATGGGGTAAGTGATTTCTTCACATTATGAGTTAAATATATGGTTTTTATATGGATTCAAGCATGAAAATTTGTAGAAATTGTGCGATTTTGAAAGAAACCTAAAAATTGGTATTTTTGGATTTTTACCACGAAATTGAACATGGAATTTAGAATAAATCATATATTTGAGTTCGTGGTGTTATGGGTACAGTTTACCTTCAAAAAATTTCGGAATCCGGGCATGTGGGTCCGAGGGTTGATTTTATAGACTTTTCGAGCAGAGTTGGGAATTAATATAAATTGATCAATTATGGGTATTAGAGTATATTTTGATTGGTTTGCACGTTTTTTTGAATAGTTTTGGATCGACGAGCATCGGCTTGAGGTATTAGAGAGTCTTTGGAGCCAGTTATGGAACTTCAGAGCAAGGTAAGTCTCCTGTCTAACTCTGTGAGGGAGAAACTACCCCTAGGTGATGTATTTTTTATGTGTTACTTGTTGAGGGGGCTACGTATGCACGAGGAGACGAGAGTCTTGCGTAGCTAGAGTCATGTTATGCACGGGTAGACTTAGGTTCCCGCCATGCTGTAACTGTACTATTTGAGTTGTCTCTTGCCTAATAAATTCCTTTATTTTACATTACGACTTGAGACTAGGCTTGTGTAGAGTGATAGACTCGATATGGTAGAGATTCGACGGGCTTCATGATTAGCCGCGAAATAATTGTACTCTCCTTACGAAATTCTCCCGCATTATGCATTCTCATCTCAATGTTCCCTTAAAAATATATAACTCACACGACTATTCGTGAATGGGGTCGAGGACTCGGCAAAGCTTCTTATTCTAATGGGATCGAGCTGTTCGCCTCGGCAGGATAGATACATTTATGGTTCGTGCCGTTCAACCCTGTGCAGTGCGCACACTATGATGGATCGGATCGTACGCCTCGGCAAGATTCATGTACCACACTCTCATGGGAGCAGGCCGTTCGCCCCGGCAAAAAAAGTAGATGTATCTATGGTTTGGCAATGTTACGATAGATCGGGCCATACGCCTCGACATTTCTATAAGATACTCTTATGAAATCGTGCGTAATAATTGGCAAGAAGCCAACATATCTGTGAGCTTTTCCTTATTAAACTATGACGACCTATCTGGTAAGGTCCATTATTTTATTCTGCGATTGAGGAGGCAACTACTAGCTAAGAGTTTGAGTTACTGTCGAGAGGAGGACTTGTACCATGTATTATACTTGTTACTTCATTTATTTTCTCTGGTTCACATCGGTTTACTTTTACTGTATCTGTCTTGTTGGACCACTAGTAAGTGTCGTTATCGATCCATCGTCACTACTTCTCTGGGGTTAGGCTAGATACTTACTGGGCACGCGTTAATTTACGTACTCATACTACACTTGCTGCACTTTTTGTGCAGGTTCATACATATCTGATGGTCTTTGGGCGCATAGGCGCTGCTATTTCGAGGATTTCACCGTGAGCTGCATCTCGTATTACGATCCGCAGAATGCAGAGTCTCCATCAGAGTTATTTATATTTCCTGTCTAACTTGTATTCCAGACAGATGTTGTATTTTATTATATTTTCCTAGTTGATGCTCATTCACTTATGACATCGGGTTTTGGAGGTTCCTACGGGTTGTTCACTATTGTAGTTCGTGTGATTCCATTTCACACTCTTTCATTAATAAAAATTATAATTTTAAGGTACTAGAATGAGTAATTAAATTGACTAATCATTGTTAGCTTGCCTGACGGTGTGTTAGGCGCCATCACAACCTTTCGCAGATTTTGGGTCGTGACAGCTTGGTATCAGAGTGTTAGGTTTACGTAGGTCTCATGAGTCCTGAGCTAGTCAAGTAGAGTCTTGCGGATCAGTACGGAGACGTCTGTACTTATCTTCGAGAGGCTACAACACTGTTAGGAGCACTTCCCTTCTTGATTTCCTCATCGTGCGGTTTGATTCCACTGAGGCTTGTGCCTTTATTTCCTTTTCCTACTCAATCTTATGCAACGTGAAGTGCTTGTTATCAATTGGGCATCGAGGAGTTGTAGTGGTACTGCAGATGTGTTGCATGACGTTTTTCCCTACGTGTTCGGGCAGGCTATTATCATCACCTTGCGGAAGGATGTTCTATCAATTGGCTCAGTAGCTGTATTTCCAGTGGTTTTAGGCTATGCACAAATTGCTACGATGTTCATGCGTCGTTATCGCACGGTGTTGATGTAATGGTGGGGTGCTCGTTTATGTGTTAAGGCAATGAATGACTTGAAGAGAGGATTTCTCAGTGCATGATTTAGGGATTCAGCATTCAATTTCAGCAAAGGAAAGGCAATCGGACTATAGATGTCCAGGTTTGGTTGATGGCTTAATGAGACTTGATATTTTCGAGCATGGTGGAATCTTCATTATGATGCGGTGTCGTAGTCCTTGTTTGAACGCATTACGGTTCGCCGGTGTTACGGTCTTCTTCGATTTTGCCTTCGGGGCAGGGTGTTGTGAAATGGTACCTGAGAAGCGGTTGCTAAAGATAGCTATGTGCGGCAGTTTAGAATTGAATTGGTATTTCTAACGTTGATGGCTCGAGAAAGATAATCTTCGAAGAGGCTTGGAGTCGATAACATTTTATTGGTTCAGGTGCTACAGATATGCATTTTGATTTGACGCAACATTTGAGCAACGACATATGAGGAATGATATAGCGGGAAGTATTTCGCGGTGGTTGAAGTACTAGCAGGTCTAGTATGAGAAGCAAAGGTGGAGAAGTTGCTTAAAGGAGATGGTTTAACCGAAGTAAGAGTGGCAAATTAACATATGGATTCTGTAGTAGGATAGTCGCGTGCCTTGAGAAAGTGTAGAACGGTTTGGGAATCGTGATGGAAGGTAATTTGGCCTACGGATTTATTTGGAGTAATGGTTACTGTACGAAGAAAGATTTAATATGGAAGAAAGGAATTTGTTGAAATAAAGAGAGGTGTGAAGATCTGATTATCTTTTCAGGTGCAATATGACTTGAGTTCGGAAGGTATTGTTGAACTTGTAGTTGATGTCAATAGGGAAGGAGCAGATTTATATAGCTGGTGCGCGAGCATGAGCTCAGGTGGATGTACTAATTACGTGGTATTTGTGCCCAGTGCAGCTTCATTAGAAGATGTGGATAAGGAATTCCACAGGTGGATTATTTCCTGTGAACAGGTTAGCAGTGGTGTGATTTTGATGAAGCTTCTCCGAGGAATATTACTTGCTACCCAGTAAGAGGTCAAATATGTGATTGTGACTGGTGATTCAGAATGTTCAAGAAAAGCTTAACAAAAATACTTCGAGAAGTTTGGCGGGTTAACGGTGCTAGATCATGGTAATTGAGAAGGAGGAATCGTTGTGGGCTTTGCATTGTGTGATGGTAGCTTAAAGCTAAGTGGGGGGGGCCCACCGTCTACGATTGAATCACGTGGTTGTTTGCTTGTGCAGTTTCTGGCTATCGGTTTGGCGGATTATTTATGACTAAGAGAAGGAAATATCAAGGGTAATTCGGGCAGAGAAATTGATAAATGTGTGTTATACTCCACCTTATCGATTTGAGGTGCAGGATTTGGGAAGACTCCGAGTTTATGCTTCTTGTAGATGTAAGGTACAAGGAAAAGAATTCAGCCTGTTGCTTCTTTGAGAGTGTGTTCATGTGCTAGCAGAGCGTTGAAGTTGGTGATATTCGGGATCAGGTCAGAGTAGGTGACTCCCAACAACGGTCCCAGTGGGTTCAAGAATTAAAAGTGCAGTGCCTAAGGATTTCGGGTCCAATGTGTGGTTAAGGATCGAGTCTTCACAGTGGATTGCGAATGGGACCTAGAATGTTCTATATTATCATCGGGTACGCGGTGCAATATTGGAGGAAAGAAAGAAATAGCTTATGATTCACGGGAGGTCTGGCAGAATGGGTGTACCAGTTAGGAATGATATTGTAAGCATAAGGAGAGCATGAGATAGCTTAGGAGTATTGAGACGGGGTGGTCTCGTGATGCTTGGTCACTCGGGATGAGTGCAGATTGAGTTTGTTATTTTGTGAACAGAGCTATCATATTTCTAAGTCAGGTCAAGGGTAAATTGAAAGAAGTTGGGTTGGTTAGTAATGGCTAAATCAGCATGATTGTGGCAAGGATCGTTATGTGAAGTTATACATGTGGGTTGTGATTGTAGTGCGAGCTTGACAGCCATCATGACCTTATTGATTTCGGAGGTATTTGATTCAAATGGCGTTGTTGTGTAAATGGGTCCTAGAAGAGTTATGATGGTGTAGATCACGATTTGAGGTTGTGTTTTCTGCGATTTGGGAATTCAGTTGCGTATTGCATGGCTTCTTCGGAAATAAGTTAAGTGAAAGGCTTCTAGCCAATGGAGTGTTTATTCTACTAGTAGTTCAGGAGTTATGATGAATTCGTGTATTCTTGCATAGCAGTATGATAGGTGTAGTGAGTGGCATGGGAATTTGAAAGTTGAGAATCAAGGTTGTGGTTCGGTGTTGACAAGGATGTCGCGAGCTCGTATGAGTATGGGTGAATTCAGATGTTCAGGGTAAGCTGGCACTTTCTTTAGTGTCACCTGAGAATGATGTTCTATGGAAGAGGCTTTGTGTATTTTACTTACTTACGAAATGTCGTGGGAGCATACTCCACGGGGAGACTTATATAAGTGTGGAATGTTAGTCACTTGATTGTTAAAGATTTAGACCAAGTATGTAGGTTATGGTAATATCGCAAATGCGAGAGTTTATGCCAGAGAGGCGTTCTATTCCTTGGGTTGTCGACTGTGTGAGTTTGTTTCGGATTTGACGGATGTTCTTACATGTCATGGAAATAGATTATTGTGGATCCTTGAAAGGTTATTAGCCCAGTATGGTATGATCAGAATCGGCTTGAGGTCCGTCGGAGGGTCTAAATGTGGATGTGTGCCCTACACCAGGCCGAGTGTGTTCATTCAGCATAGCATTGCTTATGGAGGAGTCTTCAGGCATTGGATGTTATTTCGTCGTCAGCTATTTCATATAATACTCTATTGTGCCATGTGGGTTATGTGATGGCTTGATTATTCGCACGTGTGTTGTGGTCCCGTGTAGCTTGTGGTATTAAATGAGCAGGATGGCTCTCAAGATGCAGGTCATTTATTGCACCTTAGCCGTGCTTGGGTTTTGTAGCGTATGGTGCTATCTGTCTCCCCAAAATAGTATTTTCCCACTTGGCGTGCTTGTGGTCGATATTCGTTATTACGTAGGTATAAGCATTATGGCTTGATGGGCATTTCCTTATTTATTATTATGTGTGGATCGGGTGGCACGCTGCCACAGGTACGTTATCTGGATCGGGTTGCACGCTGCAATGGTTTCATGCTTGGATCGGGTTGCACGCCGCAACGGTATCATGTGTAGACCGGGTTGCACATCGCAACAGTGAGATGTTGAGTACAGTTCCCTACATTTTTTCTTGTGTATTTTGTTTCTCATTCTCTGGGAAGGGTTCATAGTGTCTGTTCGGCCCTATAGTACCAACCAAATTTAACTACACACACACACACACATCAGTTGGCATATATGTATGTATATGTATATGTATATGCCAACTGATGTGTGTGTGTGTGTGTATATATGTATATATATATGTATATATATATGTATATGCCAACTGAGTGTACAGACAGTAATGAAATCATGCGCATACTCTCAGAGTATCAGTCACTCAGTCTTCCCATTCACTCTAACCTCACAGTCACTCATTCCTCAGTCAATCCATCCTCACAATCGCTCCAGACTCACACTCGCACTTAATAGGTACCTGCGCCCATTGTGGATGTGCAGACTCCAGAGGGGCAATTCCAGCCCAAGCGCTAATATAAGCCAATCATGGCATGAATCAATAAAAATGCTGCGGGGCGTAGCCCGATCCCATAAATATCCTCACAATCAGGCTCTCTCCCTCACTCAGTCATCAATCTCTCTAGTCTCTCGGGCTCACAAGATTTATGATAATCAGCCCAAACAATGATGATATAATGTATCAATAAAGGACAACAGAGACTGAGCTATAATATGCATGTAAAAACTGTGACTGAATACAAAATGGCAATTTAACAGATAATTCAACATGTAGCACGGCCTCTGTGGGTCCCTACAGTACCAACACATAGTATAAGCATGATTTTTAACATACAACAGCTCAATTGCTCTACACATGGTGGAAATACGGGTAACGACAAGATTAATCAACTATATGGTACCATGGAATCAACCAAGTCACAATTCTTACGGTGCATGCCCACACGCCCGTCACCTAGCGTGTGCTCACCTGAGCATCAATCACATAACACGTAATTCATGGTTTTATACCCTCATAACCAAATTTAGATGTGTTACTTACCTCAAACCGTGCAAATCTGTACTCCAACACACTGTTGCCTCACGAAACAGCCTCCAAATGCCTCGAATCTTGCCACAAACAGTTCGATACAATCAACACGAGCTAAAGGAATCAATTCCATAAGAAAATACTAAGTTCTTAGTCAAAAGTCAAAAAGTCAACTCAAAAGTTGGCCCCTGGGCCCACATCTCGAAATCCAAAAAAAGTCACAAAACCCGAAAGCCCATTCAACCACGAGTCCAACCATACCAAATTTACCAAAATCCGGCACCAAATCGTTACAAATTTCCAATTTAAACTCTCCAAATCCCTAGCCTCAAGCTCCAAAATTACACCTCAAAACCACACAATCTAGGTGGGAAAAATCAATGGGGAAACATAATTATTGAGTAACACAAAACCACAAGTGACTTACCTCAAGAATCTCTTCGAAATCCCTCTCAAAAATCGCCTAATCTCGAGCTTGAAATGTCCAAAATGATGAAAATCACGGAACCTTCGATTTTAATACACTGTCGGGCTTTCCACACTTGCGACAACTTACACGCACCTGCGGTTTGGCGGGTGCGACCAAAACATCCACTCTTGCGATTGGCTTCGCGCCTGTGGATTGGCGTCTGTGAGCACACTGTCGCTTCTGGGGAGTCAGCTCCCTTTCCCATTTCCACTTCTGCGTTCATCACTTCGCACCTGCGACCTCACAAGTGCGGGCAAGCTCTTCGCACCTGCGAACACCGCCCTGGCCGCTTCTGCGATGGCTGGTGTGCACATGCAGCTTTGCACCTGGAATCAAAACCTTCGCAGGTGCGATTGCACCAGCCTGGTGCTTCAGCAGTCTCCCAAACTCCAAATTCGATCTGTTAACCATCCGAAACCAACCCGAGGCCCCTAGGACCTCAACCTAATATACAAAAAGTCCTAAAACACGATACAAACTTACTCAAGCCTTCAAATCACATCAAACAACGCTAAAACCACAGATCGCACATCGATTCAAGCATAATGAACTTATGAACTTCCAACTTCTACATTCGACGCCAAAACCTATCAAATCATGTCTGATTAACCTCAAATTTTGCACACAGGTCATAAATGACACAAGGAACCTACTCCAACTCGCGGAACTCTAATCTGAGCCCGGTAACCACAAAGTCAACTCTCAGTCAAACTTCTACATTTCCAAGCTTCTAATTTCTCAACATTCGCCATTTCAAGCCTAATTCAACTACGAACCTCCAAATCACTATCCAGACACAATCCTAAGTCCAAAAATCACCCAACGGAGCAAACAGAACCATCAAAACTCCATTCCGGAGTCGTTTACACATAAGTCAACATCCAGTCAACCTTTCAACTTAAGCTTCCAACCTTGAGACTAAGTGTCTCTCATCTCATTCCGAAACCTCTCCGGACCCAAACTAACTACCCCGGCAAGTCACATAGCAATTAATAAGCATACAATGAGCGGTAAATGAAGAAACGAGGCTACAACTCTCAAAATGATCGGTCGGGTTGTTACATTGATGTGATTATGCTAATGTGAAGAAAGGACAATTATCATATGAGGAAGATAGCTTTAACATCTTATTGAAAAATAAAAGATCAAGTAATTTTGAATAATACATGGATATGTTTGGACATTTTCCCTTAATTTTTTGTTAACTGATTACCTAATTTTCATATACTACACGAAGAAGGTCTCATTATCCAATTCAACCTTTCATAATCATCGATGAGAGATTTGAACACTTAACACTTATTGATGTATAAATATTATTTATAGGTATACATGATGAAGTTGAAGAATTTGTGCATGACATATACATTTAAATAGAAAAAGTGAGACTTGAATATTTTAGAAAAGAGCAATCACTTTTGAGAAGACAATTATGCCTAGGCGCAATTGATATTGTTATGTCTGAAGGATATAGAGAAGATAAAGTTGGTCAAAGAGTGCTGCTTCCAGTATTCTCTATTGGAGCAATCAAATTTCAAAAGGGAATACGCCAAGGTTTAATTGATTGTGTGATGGCTAAAAGAGATAGAGATGGTCAGAAAGTATGCCGAACTTTTGACTTTATTTACCAAACAAAAGTACTGGTTTTTGGTATATTTAAATTGTAATTTACAATTAAATAACATACTTTTCGAATATGTATGCATATTAAAAATTATTTTATATATATATATATATATATATATATATATATATATATATATATATTACAACAAATGAGACTAGTACATATATTCTCTTATATTAGAAGCAACAATTGGGGTTTAAGTTATATGTATCATCAACATAACTGTCTGGCTATCACATGCTTCTCTGCCGTTTCAACAGACCCCAAGGAGAAGTCAAGAGTCTTAGAGTTGATAACTTCTACCAAATAATATCTCACAGGATAGTTATTGCAACTCAGTGAGCTTCCACCGTCTCTGAAACTCTCCTGCTACTTTCTCACTCCTTTGTTCTTATCTTAGAACCTTTGTGGGTTTTTCCCTTTTTAAGTTTTGGTTGCCCGTATTTGTAGTGCTTTTGATACTCTATTGTTCAGTACCATTTCTGTTTCCTGTTGAAGTAAGGAAACACTCAGGTTGAAATCACCTGGCGCTGGGTTCTTCGCTGCTACACCCGTCAACTGGTCAATTCACATTCTCTGCAATTTTTTTCCTTTCTTCCATTTATAATTTTGCCTTAGTAATTCTGCATAAGGGTCTTATTTTGTACTCCAATTTGCCTTCTCTGAAATTTCTTCGTTTGTGTTTGTTCCCCTTTTTGGGTGGAGCTTTGGTGTTGTTTCTTATCACTGTGATTCTAGGGCAGAGGAAAATATCAAGAGTTCTCATGAGAATCTTTGACAAGTGTTCTGATCTTAGGGGTTTCGAGATTTTCGTATGATGAGATTCAACAGCATAAAAGGACTTGCAAAAAAGAGAGAATGATTTTTTTGTCAATTGGGTTGTCATTAAAAAAATAAGAATTGAAAAGACAATTTCTTTAAAGGGAAGATCAAAGTGGTTGTTGAAATTAGATTCTGAAATTGGTTTTCGCTTCTTCATTCCAACTTGAGTTTCCTAAATCCATTTTGGGGTAATGGGTGCTGGGAATTTTGGTTATTTTATGAAGGTCATTTTTGTAGTTGTAAATTGTCTATTTTGTCGATTCATAACTTTGGTAAATTTGATTATTTATGATTTTTATGGTACAGAGATAGTTTTTAGAAAGATGTGCTCATATTAGTGAAGTTCTGTAGCAACAAAGTCTCAACTACTCTGCTCGTAATTTCATAATATCAGCTTGACATTGTTTTATGTTTAAAAAAATCTTACCTGATCAATAAAAAAAACTTTCAACTACTCTGCTTATAATAGAGTTTTAGTATTGGGGCGTACATGTCAAAATTGAATCTTGGCCAGTGAAGGGACGAAGAAACTGACAGAAGGTAAGAGAAGTTCGGCTGGGGTGAAATTTATGTATTCGGAGAAGTTTGAAAAACTGAGTCCAATATTGAGATTGGAGTTATAATACTAATATAAAAAAAAATAGAAAGTATTAGTAATATGTTGATTTACCAGTAAGAGGGAAACCATAAATAGAACACAGTCAATGCAACGAAGAATTAGTTTGCAGCAGAGAATAGACTATATTGGCCAAGATGAAATACTTAAAAGACTTTGATTAAAGTGAGGTCATTTTTAGGAGGAAAACACAATTGAATTGTTTAGTCTATCAAAGAGAAGGGAATATGTAGGAAAACAGATTAGTGATAATGAATCAGAAAATAAACTAAAAATTTATAGTAATAAATTGAGAAACTTAAGACAATTATAACTGTCTATGATAACCTTTGTATTGTGGATATGGGATATCTTATTCTTATAACAATTTCATAGTTTTGGTAAAATGCAAGAAAACAACAATTATATTATATAACTGTAATAAACATCTAGTCCATAGTCAATATGTAGAATAATATAAGAAAAGTAAATATTTAATTTTAGTTGCTTTGTTCTTTCTCTTTGGTCAATTTGTTTGTTCGGATAAAGCAGATGGGTGAAGAATGCTTAATCAGAAATGTTACTGAAAAAAATTTAATGTACCAGAGAAAGAACAAAGCAATGTTATTTTATACTTCAATTTGCCATAGGTAGTTCCTTCTTCTTTGCTCTAACTGTCGAGCGGGTTGATATAAATAGGGAGTATAGCAAATGTCTTGTAGTATTCTTGATTTGTTCTTTCAGCAGTGTTCTTTCTGCTGATTGAATATAAACTTTTTGCAACATATAAACACTACTACATTTGGCTTATTTCTGCTTATTCGTGTTAGCCATGTTTTCCTCTCTTCCTCTGATTGTCAACATGCTTGTATTTCTTTGTTTCACATAATTACTATTGTTTGTTTAAAAACTTGTGCTTCTTAGATTTTTTTGGTGTGCTCTTGATATGAAAATAGTTACAGTTTACTTTGCACAAAGTGACTGTTCAGTTCCTGATTTGCATCTTTATTTTGGTAAAGTTTAATTGATTTGAATACCAACTATAACAACTATGTTTTAGTATGGTTGCAGTGTTGTTTGTTTTCTGAAGATGAATTTTATAATGTTTTAACAACTGTAGAACTTTTGTACCAACTGATAATTGGGAGCAACAAATTTTAATATTGATGGACTCTGGACAAACAAACAAGCATCCCTACTCGGAAAAGAAATGTCCTGATAGGAATGTTAGACGACGCGAACAGTATAAAGTTAAGATGGTCAATGAAAAGAGTGCCACTAGCATTACATGAAGTGCTCGCAATTCAAGTGTTACAACGTAGTCGTTTTGAAAGAACGACTTCTACCAACTCTACTGATATAACATCATCAAGACATTTACAGTATACTCCTAATACAAAGGACTCCTGCTATGCTTCCAAAACAGGTTAATATATTAATTCTATATCGCAATGTATACAGCATGAGTAACTGTTTCACTATTAGCGCAAATATTGTTTCTCTGTGTGCATGAATATCTATCTAAGTTTAACACTGTAAACTTCTGCTGCGCTTATGCCTACTATGCAGAGAGTAAGGTTACATTGCTTCCGTCATTTCCTTCTTTTGACAAAAGAAATCCTCTTTGCACAAATGAGAAAGGCAAGTTGCTGAAGTTGCCATAAATTTACACTAATATACGACATATTAATGTTGACTGAAAAAATTACTTATGTGGTAGGTTCAACGTCAGCTGTACCTAATGAGTAAATTGATACAATTGAGATAGTGATAACTAAAGGTTTGAATTTGTGTCTTCTTTGAATATAATCATTTTGTGCTTACTGTTTCACTCCTTACAACCTTTAGAACATGCAGGTCGCAGTTGAAATCACAGAACCGCTATGAATATTAAGCTACGGTCAGACTATGTACCGTTAAAAGAGTCCAAACTGTAAATTCTGCTCTGCAAAAAGATTTGAATATGAATCTCCTGGAATTTGTTGTGGCACTGTTACAGTTGAGATAATTTCACATCGAATGCCTGCTAAGAACATATAATAGTTCGTTTGCATTTACAGAGTTTAAGGACGAATGTATCGCCTAATAGACGATTTGTATGCCGGTGGAAAAAAACCAAACAATCTACAATTGTACTTTTTTGACAACAACTTTGAGTTAGCAAATAGAATGGCATGCTCTAACAAAGTCAATGAATCTATAGGAAGTGAACTGATGGATATGTTGAGAGTTAACTCGTACTCTTTTTTTATCCGATCTTTGATAAATATCCCTGAGCTACAGAACTTCCATATTGGAGTCAAATGTGATTCTTGTTTAGATCAATGGGTATATAATTTGCCAACTTCATTAGAAATTGCTACAATATGGGTTGAGGACAATGACAATAATATAACTCGTAACACACATTCAAATTTATACTCAGAGCAACAGAACACAAATAGTGAACTATTATTGCGGATGTTATGACGCCTTACAATATCCTTTTTTGTTTCCATATTGACAGAATGTGTGGCATTGTGGTATTAAGAAAATTCCTAAAGCAAAAAATATTCATGGAAGTTATACCCATGAATGTTAACAGTTATGTTCATATCTTCAAGTCGAAGCTCAAGCTTTAGAAAAAGGAAAGAAAAAAAGAGATACAGTTTCTGCTTGTGAATATTATTGTTATAAACTTCAAATGAGAAATCATGGTGAAGATGTGTTACTACACACTGGTAGACTATTTCAGCAGTATACAGTTGACGAATATATAAAAATTGAAACCCAAAGATTGGATTTTACTTTTGTTCAATCAAGATTTATTTAGAATGGATATATTGCAAGGACTTCTAGATATTTTAAGACTTGAAGAACGAGATTCTTCTAACATTGGTAAGTAAAAATTCCTTTCAGCTTCTTTTATAGGAGGACCTAGAGATATGCGATAACGATATATGAATGCTATTGTATTAGTACAACGTTTTGGTAAACCAGATCTGTTTATAACTATGACCTGTAGTTGGCCGTAAATAAAAGAACATCTGTGGACAACTGATGAGTCGCAAAATAGATCTGATTTAATTAGTCGAGTATTCAGGGCTAAAGTTGAAGAACTTAAAACTGATACAAGCAAGCGAAATATCTTTGAAAAAGTTGCTGCTTATATGTATATTGTTGAATTCCAAAAACGACGTTTACCATATGCTCATTTCCTTATAATATTAGGTAATGACTACAAGTTATTGGCATCAATCGGAGGCTTATGATGGAATTATTAATATTGAATTACCACATGCTGATTTGGATAAAAAATGACGTTCGCTTGTTCTTAAACATATGATGCTCAGTCCATGTGGTAATCTAAATCCAACAAATTCCTGTATGAAAAAAAATGGTCTTTGTAAGTTTAATTATCCAAAAAATTTTGCTGAACAGACATCAAAAGGAGGTGATTATTATCCCATCTATAAAAGACGAAACATAGGAGAGGTTGTGAAAGTACGGGAGCAGTATTTAGATTACTCTTGGGTTGTTCCATACAATTCTTTTTTACTTCAACTGTCATATGAACGTTGAGGTTTGCTCTGATATTAAGGTTGTTAAATATATTTACAAATATATTTGTAAAGGACATGACAAAATTGCATTTTATGTACATGATAATGATACAAACAAAGAAATAGATGAAATAAAAGAATATCAATCTGCTAGATGGGTATCACCACCTGACGTTGCATGGCGTTTATTTGGTTTCTCTATTAGTGAGATGTATCCGAGCGGTTATCATCTTCAGCTACATCTAAAGGGCAACAACTTGTTTCTTTTAAAGGCAATACAGATATAAACATAATCGTTAATAATCCTATGATTAAGAAAACAATGCTGACAGAATTTTTTCAGATGAACAGAACTAACAAAGATGCCATAAAGCTTAACTTATTATACAAAGAATTTCCTGAACATTTTGTATGGTCAACAACAGCTGTAATATGGGATGAAATGTCTATGGCTAAAAAAGGAATGCTTATGTTTTTGACCTGCTATTAAAAGATCTTATGGATACAAATATGCTATTTGGGGGAAAAGTGGTTGTTTTTTAAGGTGACTTTAGACAAACTCTTCCAGTAGTTTGAAACGGGAAAAAAGAAGATTTTATTAGCGAAAGTTTACTTTATTCTACCATTTGGAATGAACTTGAAAATTTGCAACTATTTGAGAATATGAGGGCAAAAATAGATCCCTGCTTTTTGTGATTACTTGATGAGAATTGGAAATGGGCAAGAGAGGGTAAACTCTAATAACAAAATTGAACTTCCAGATTCTTTGGTTATTCCTTTTACAACTGAAGAAGAATCTCTAGATCATTTATTTGCTATGACATTCTCAATTGTACAAGCATGCTCCTCTAATTCTTGTTCGGCAGATTCTCGCGTTATCTTAACGACAAAGAATGATCTTGTGAATGAAATCAACGATATTCTTATTGTTAAATTTCCAGAAAAACCAACTGCATTTGTTGCTATTGACGAAACAGTTGAACCTAATGATCAAAGTCAATTTGAAGATCTATTACACGCTTTGAATCCTACTGGTTTACCTCCTTATATATTAACTTTGAAGGAGAACTACCCCATTATATTGCTGCGTAACTTGAATCCATATGAAGGTTTATGCAATGGTACACGATTGATATGCTGTGAGATTAAGACACGTGTTATTAGAACTAAGATCGCGACAAGCGATTTTAAAAACAAACACGTATTTATCCCAAGAATACCATTATTATCGTCACAAGATGAAAGATTACCAGTTCAATTTAAAAGAACACAGTTCCCAGTAAGATTATGCTACACTATGACTATAAATAAGGAGCAAGGTTAGACTCTGGATTTCATTGAAATATATTTGTGAGAACTTGTTTTTTCCCACAATCAACTTATTTTTTATTGATGGTCCAGGAGGAACTGGAAAAACTTTCTTATATCGTGCCTTATTAGCGACCGTACGTAGTAAAGGGTACATAACTCTAGCAACTGCCACTTTTGGCGTTGCTGCTTCAATTCTTCCAGGTGGGGGAACTGCACATTCAGGTTTTAAAATACCTATAGACATTGATGAAAATTTCAGCTGTAATATCAGCAAACAAAGCTCAACTGCAGGTCTGATTCGCGATGCAAAAAAATTGTATGGGATGAAGTGTCTATGGCTAAAAAAAGAATGCTTGATGTTTTTGACTTGCTCTTAAAAGATTTTATGGATACA
Source organism: Nicotiana obtusifolia (assembly GCA_002018475.1). Classification (NCBI taxonomy): domain Eukaryota; kingdom Viridiplantae; phylum Streptophyta; class Magnoliopsida; order Solanales; family Solanaceae; genus Nicotiana; species Nicotiana obtusifolia. The sequence continues at coordinate 20,855 of MCJB01007914.1, read as the reverse complement.
AATATTCTATTTGGGGGAAAAGTGGTTGTTTTTGGAGGTGACTTTAGACAAACTTTTTCAGTTGTTCGAAACAGGAGAAAAGAAGATTTATTAGTGAAAGTTTACTATATTCTACCATTTGGGATGAACTTGAAAATTTGCAACTATCTGAGAATATGAGGGCAAAAACAGATCCTGCTTTTTGTGATTACTTGATGAGAATTGGAAATGGGCAAGAGAGGGTAAACTCTAATAACAAAATTGAACTTTCAGATTCTTTGGTTTTCCTTTCACAACTAAAGAAAATCTCTAGATTATTTATTCGCTATGACATTCTAAAATATACAAGCATGCTCCTCTAATTCTTGTTCGGCAGATTCTTGCGTTATCCTAGTGACAAAGAATGATTTTGTGAATGAAATCAACGATATTCTTATAGCAAAATTTCCAGAAAAACCAACTACATTTGTTGCTATTGACGAAACAGTTGAGCGTAATGACTAAAGTCAATTTGAAGGCCTATCACACTCTTTGAATCATGTTGGTTTACCTCCTTATAAATTAACTTTGAAGGAGTACTGCCCCATTATATTGCCGCATATCTTGAATCCGTATGAAGGTTTATGCAATGGTACACGATTGATATGTTGCGATATTAAGACACATGTTATTAGTGCTAAGATCGCGACAGGCGATTTTAAAAATAAATATGTATTTATCCCAAGAATACCATTATTATCGTCAGAAGATGAAAGATTACCAGTTCAATTTAAAGAACACAGTTCCCAGTAAGATTATGCTACACTATGACTATAAAAAAGGAGCAAGGTCAGACTCTGGATTTCGTTGGAATATATTTGCGGGAACCTATTTTTTTCCACGGTCAACTTTATGTCGCCTTATCTCAGCAAAGAGTTCAAATTGCGTCAAAGTGCTTATCTGGCCATCCACACTAGCCAACCGTGATGACCATTCTACATATAATATTGTTTACTACAAAATTATCCCAAAGACCGTCCTTGTAAGTCTTCTGTTATCCTAAAATAGAATAATTTTTCTGTTTTATTTTGTCTTTCTACTCACGTACATTTTGTTTTAGTTTTTATATGCTTACCGGTACTCATATCTGCTTTTTTCCCCCTTGGACAGGTGATAAGGTTGTGACTGGACCTTTACTTACCTCGTGCTCCGAAACAAGGTCAGTAATAGTTCACCATCATAGTTTAATATTAATGCTTATAAGATCTTATTTGATCAAACGTAATTGATCATCTACTTATTTTCCCAGTTGCTTATATCTTGTTATTTCAATGTTTTCCCAAAGTTACTTGGAATCATGTGTTACGCTTGGTCATTTACTTATTCAGTTCAAATTTAATTTTTGAAAGTCAAAAGATATTATCGTCGTGTCTAAAATCAACCCAACATATTTACTAATCAACTATAGAATTATTTAAGTTTGCATCAATGTTTTCTATTTTGGTTACTTGTGGCTGACATAATTATAAAAACAGAAAAGAGCCAAGTAATTATCTGAAGTGTGCCGATAAGAACCTCCCAACCGACGGAACGATATCTCCTTGAATGAAATCGGAGAAGCTGGACATCAAAGTGATCTCGCTCATCAAGCTATCTCTTCTCCTTCTTCTTCTTCCTTGCTATCTAATTTTACTGGTGCTGTCTAAGTTAAGACGCGAAATGCTTATTTGCAAATGAGGTAAAAGTTATACAACTAATATTAACTTTATAAATCACGTAAGATCACTGCTTAATGAATTCAAAATAGTATCTGATTTGGAGTTTGGAGTTAAATCTGACAGCTATCCTTTTCTTTTGTTTGCTTGGAAATATTTTTAAATATTTTCATGCTTGTAATTGACCCATTAGCTGGTCAATCTTTTAGACAGTCTTTTCTATTATATTTTTTTCGAGAACCAGTTTAGCTGTGAAATGGGGTTTCCTGTAGAGACGTGCATTTTTAGTATCTGATATGGAAAACGGTTTTTCTTTTCAGCAGTTGTTAATTATCCCTAAATCTTTTGTTAGTGAAATCTGGCTTGTGCACTATCCTCCGTAAATGATGCCTAGAACTCAATTATTTTGTTTGATAATAGCGGTCTTTTCATCTGATTTGATAGGTTGAAAATAAGGGAATTATAGCTGTTGTTGAGAACTGTAAGAAAATTTACAGATCTTAGCCTTTGGTTCTGTGATCGGTATGTGACTTTTTCTTCTCAACTAATGTTGCCTTAGTTTTAGTTTGTGTCTCAATCAAGTGTTCTGCTGATAAGATTGGGGACAACCTCTACATTGCTTGCATTACTTTCTTCTTCAATTGTCATATAAATCTATTCTTCAATGCTCTTTGAAATGAAAATTTATCCTTTTGGACATGGTTATGTTTGTATTGCTGCCTCTGCTGCTGCAAGTGGTTGCTTGTCCATTGAAGATGAAGTTTGTCTAGGCACAAATTTTCATCTTCTTTTAATCCTTCCTGGCCCCGAGTCCCTTAGAAATGTTCCATATTGCGACGTTCGACAATAATTATATTTAGTTGGTCCTTGCCTTCACAACTTCTTTTTCATTAATATTCACCGGTTATATTCTTCCACTGCATATAGTTTAAACCTTTTTTTTTAATCAAATGCTCGCTACTTAGCTACCTGATTACTAATGTTTTGGCTCAAATAAGTCATTAATCTCTATTTGATTACCAACGTAGGGAATAAAGCACTTGTGGCTATTACTAAAGGTTGCTCTCTGCATCATTTGAATGTAAGTGGCTGCCACCAAATTGGGGATGCTGAAATAGCCATAACAAGAGAATGCCCTGAACTTAGTTACTTGGATGTGAGTGTTCTCCAAGTATGTCCATTTATACTAGTTCTATAGAGTGGGATAAATAATGGATATGATGCAAAGACTGTACGTGTATGTTTAACATATCTACGTACATTTGTCAACTATATAAATTGATTAACTTCGATATTTTCATACTGCAATCTGTTGGGGTAGACACTATAACCTTCTTTGCAGTTCACTATGGAGATGAAAATTCTTGAGAATTTAATTACCTAGGGCTTCATGTTGTTGGTAAGTTGTTGAACGTTTCTACTTGAGATTTTGTTGTATATGCGAACTAGGACTTTGTCAAAATAAAAGGAATCAGTTGGAGATGGGCACAATCATTTGTATGGAGACTCTTTGTCACTTATTTTCCTCTTGATATTCTTAAATTTATCATCTCTTATTAGGCCTGCTGTAACGATCTAGCAGATCGTTTTGAGAGTTCTAGTCTCATTCCCTCATTTACTACTCTTTTTATGCTTTATAGCTGTTAAATGACTTATCGGGTTAGCCGGTTCTGGTCCGGAAGGATTTCGGAATGAATTGAGACACTTAGTCTCATAATAGAAAGCTTAAGTTGAAAAGGTTGACCTGATGTTGACTTATGTGTAAACGATTCCGGAATGGAGTTTTGATGGTTCTATTAGCTCCGTGGTGTCATTTGTGACTTGCGTGCAAAATTTGGGGTCAATTAGATGTGATTTGATAGGTTTCGGCATCATTTGTAGAAATTGAGAGTTTAAAGTTCATTAGGCTTGAATCTATGTGCGATTCGTGTTTCTTATGTTGTTCGAGTGGGTTTGAAGGTTCGACTAAGTTCGTATGAGGTGTTAAGACTTGTTGGTATGTTTGGTTGAGGTCTCGGGGGCCTTGGGGTGATTTCGGATGGTTAACGGATCGAACTGAAGTTTGAGGGAAGTGCTGAAGCTCACCAGCTTCTGGTGTAATCGCACCTGCGGAGTGGGGATCGCAGGTGCGATCTCGCAGAAGCGAGAGGTGATCCGCAGAAGCGGTCAGGGAGGAGGTGAGCAGAGGTCGCAAGTGCGGGGTCATTTTCGCACCTGCGATGCACAGATGCGGTTAGGTTTGCGCAGAAGCGGAGTTGGGCTAGCCTGGGCAGGCCGCATCTGCGAGGAATTTACCGCATTTGCGAGCATGTAGGTGCAAGCGATGCTCCGCAGATGAGGATTTGAGTGAGGGTCCTGATTCCGCAGAAGCAAATGTAAGGCCGCAGGTGCGGAACATGGAGCGGAGATACGGGCTTGAGGAATTTAAGTGGCTTCCGTAAAAGCAGGGAATTGACCGCAAAAGCGGTTCCGTCGGTGCGAAAAGCCTGGGCAGATTATTGAAACAAGGGTTCGCGATTTTGGCTTCATTTCAAACATTTCAAGCACGATTTAGGAGATTTTTTAGAGGGTTTTTGAGGAGATTCTTGAGGTAAGTTCTTTGTGTTCATTTTTATTCAATAACCTTGTTTCCCCATTGACTTTCCCACCTAGATTGTGTGGTTTTGAGGTGAAATTGGGGGAATTGAGGCTAGAGATTTGGAGGTTGATTTGGGGGATTTGGGTGAGATTTGATGTTGGATTTTGATAAAAATTGTATGGTTGGACTCATGGTTGAATGGGCTTTCGGGTTTTAAGACTTTTGTCGGATTTCGTGACGTGGGCCTGGAGGCCGGCTTTGAGCCGATTTCGGATTTTGCTTAATAACTTCATAATTTTTAGTGAAATTGATTCCTTTAACTCATCATGATTGTATCGAATTGTTGGTGACTAGATTCAAGGCGTTCAGAGGTCGATTTGCGTGGCAAAGGCGTATTGGAATAGAGATTTGCTCGGATTGAGGTACGTAACAGTTCTAAATATGATTCTGAGGGTATGCAACCCCGTATTATGTGTCTTATGAATGGGTTGGAGGTGAAGCACATGCTAGGTGACGGGCGTGTGGGCGTGCACCATGAAAATTGTGACTTGGTCTGTTTGGTGGAACTATGAAGTTGAATAATCTGTTGTTAGCTATATGCTCTTCATGTGTTATAGAAATTTGACTGCAAATCATGTTAGAAATCATGTTTAGACTAAATGTTGGTACTGTAGGGACCCGCAGAGGTCGTGTACTTGTTGAATTATTTGCTAATTGTTGTCTTGTGCTGAGTCACGGTTTTATTTGCGTATCATATCTCAGTCTCTTCTTGTTTTCTCGTTGATACATTACATCATTTTTGCTTGGGCTGATTTTCATGATTTATGAGAGACCGAGAGACTGGAGAGGTTGGTGATTGAGTTAGGGCCTGAGTGCCGAGCTGTGAGCAATATGTATATATGTGGATCGGGTTGCACGCCGCAACGAGCCTTAGGGCTATATATATGTGTGGATGGGGTTGCACGCCGCAACGAACCTTAGGGCTGTATATGTATGGATCGGGTTGTGCACCGCAACGAGCCTTATTGCTATATATGTGTTTATGGGATCGGGCTGCGCACCGCAGCGACATAGCGCTTAGGCTGAAGGAGTCCCTCCGGAGTCTGTACACACCCCCAGTGAGCGCAGGTACCTATTGAGTACGAGTGTAGAGTGCTGAGTGTTGAGTGCCAAGTGTTGAGCTATTGGGAAAATTGAGTGACTGTTGCTCTGAGATGATGCTCTTGATTTCATTATTGTTGCACTTAGCTGCCATATATCACTGTTTGGAAGTTTTCTGAAAGATGTTATTCTGTTTTGCTTGAATTTGATATGGGATAACTGATTTGGAAAGCATGCCCATATTTCCTATGTTGAAATTACTGAAATTGAACTATAATTGCAGAGCTCGTCACTACTTTCAGTTCTTTATTTAGTATTGTTACTCACTGAGTTGGTTGTACTCACGCTACACCCTGCACTTTGTGTGCAGATCTAGGTGTTCCAGGTCGCGGTGGGTCTTGATACTCTGTGTAGTTGACCCTTTGGAGACTTTGAGGTAGCTGCCCGGCGTTCGCAGACCTTGTTTTCTCCTTCCCTATCTTTCCTTTTATTGTATTTAGTTTCGGACTATCTTAGACAATGTATTCCAGACTTGTGACATTTAGATGCTCATGTACTCTGTGACACCCCGATTTGGGAGTTGTTTTTCCGCGTTGTGTTTTGGGATCTTTCTATCTTGTTTATGAGTAGGTTCTATTTAAACTGCTTTAAATCCATTTTTGTTAAAAGTGATGGAGTTATTTGTAAACATCGGCTTGCCTAGTATCACGTTAGGCGCCATCACGACAGATGATTTTGGGTCGTGACACTTGCCTTCACAACTAACAAGCATTAGGAAAGTTGACAGCCATGCGGTGCAGTTGCCAGGTAAAATATGTAATAAGAAAAAATTACTGGGAGCAAAAGGATATAAACCTCTTACCCCAACCAAAGAAAGAAAGAAAGGCGTTATATTTTTACAGAACTGATGATGAAAATTTTATTGTAACAAGGTTCATATTACAAGGCTGCGCGTGTCACGCCCTTACCGCCCAACAACACTACACTATCGAAGTATAAAGAAGCAATTTGAGTGATAATCAACGTCTTTTTGCTGCTGAAATTCCGTCTTCACTTCACCTCGACAAACGATGATCGCAATATGGGGTCATATCTTGTGTTGTGTTGTGTTGACGGACAAGCGCTGGAATAAGAAAATATTACTGGAGAACCAATAGGTGTTTATACAGTTAACATTATTGTATTTTTTAGTTCATACACAGTTTGTGTTATGTAATATTACATGTTTGCACTTTGGTTAAGATATCTGAAAAAAACTGGAACCAGAACTTTTTTCCTTCTTAATTACATGATCTGAATAATCTAGGAGCAGTTCTTTTTTTCTTGTTAATTACATTATAACCTTTTATCATTACATGTCTTGTTATTTTATTTGCTTATTCTATTCAAGGTATGGGGGTAGGTGTGCGGCTTGTTGGTCAAGGCAGCCATGCTTGTGGTATGCTTTTTCAAGGGTGTGCTGCTGCCAAAGCCCATTTTTTGTCTTATGGGTCTTTCTGGAATTCACGTAGATTAACTGTCAGAGGATCGGTGCACATTCTCAAACAACTCTTCCATGTTTCGGCGGTAGATGTACGTTCTGGCTTGGGATCATCTTGAAAAGATGTTCTGTTTCACGGAGCTCTAGAATTGGATTTGCCAGAGATTGGACCACTACGTGCAATTCTTTTGCGATCGTTCTTATATTCATTTACTATTACTACCTTTTTTCTTTCCTCCAGTACATTTTGAAGTACTTGAACTAAAAGAGATAGAGAGTAAAATACAAAATGGGATCTTTAGGTGGAGAAGTAGTACATCTAAAGAATAAGAAGGCAATGTGATTATATCCAAAGGTGCTGGGTGTTCATCCTTCTGAAAGATGGGGTCATTCTTCTTGTTACTCTTAACGACTGTATTTTCCTAATGCAAAGTGGATGTTATGGATTGAAAAACTCTGACTTAGTTTGGCCGTGCTTTCATTCCTTCATGTTACTGTATAGTTTTTTTTTCATATATTATATACATCTCTTTTGTTTTCTTGTCCTAATGTTGATAATTCAGCTCAACTGAATTGGTGTGTGCATGCATGGTCCTTTCTTGTTTCTTCTTCCAGGAAAAGAAACAAGAAAACGAAAGAATGCAATTAAAGGGAAAACAAGATGAAGGAAAATTCAATTTTCTGCTTTAAGTTTTTCTCCTTCAATTTGTACTTACTGCAGTTAGAACTGCAGATGTTACATTAATCTCTACCAAATGAACGACTTGCTAGGAGTATGGTTTTCTGAAAAAAAAAATCCTCTTCTATATGTAATTTGTTTAAGGTTTTCACATCATGTATTTGCCGGCGTAAAGAATTTTTACACTAACAATTTATGTCATGGTCTGTTATAGTTAATAATTTCTTTTTGTGTCTGTATTTGACGCTGAAGTGATTGAAGGATGTATAATGTATTTAAAATCAAGAGCACATAAATTAAATAATTGAGAATTTACATAACTTTCTCTTGTTTTCACTTATACACTTAAACATAGATCATAGTTGAACACATTCACATAGCATATAAAAATCCTCAATAGAGTCATGCCGTAGGTTTTGAAGAGAAATGAAAAACTTCTGAAGTGAGTAGAGTCCATTGAAATAGTTAAAGAACCAAAATTTCGTCTCTACAAAGCTCGACGTACTACACGAATAAATTTAGTGGAAGTGTGTCCGCCAGAACTCAACTTAAACCAATTTATTAAACGATATCACTTGTGCAACAAGTCGAATAATAAATCATAGGGGTTCAATTAATGAATTGATTATCAATATAACTGGCTATTTTGTGAGAATTGGGTCCGGACTGTGCCCGGGCTACTCTAACTATTATATATACGAGTAAAAGTAATAATCTCAACAATCTAGGTGGTATAGTACAACAACGAAAGAATGCGACTGTGAAAGTTACCAAAATATCATCAATCAAGTTCACCTTAATTCTAAACTAAAAATAAGGGTGATGTGTATCATCTCTCTATACTGATTTCTTCTTGTCCATTTCATACCAAAAATAAACAAAGTACTCCATCAGTTATCCTACTTCTAGAGAGCGGCTGACTATGCGGTGTTTTTTCGTTTTTAAATTTCCTCCTGTTTTTTCACCCATGAACTTCTTTTCTGCTCCTTCCATCTCAATTTATATAATATTTTCGTTTCTCGAGAATCAATTTAACCGATATTTTAGAATTAGAATCTAGATACTCAAAAACTATGCGAAACCGAAACGTATTATAAATTACATAAATTGCTATCCTTCTCATATCAATATGATTAAAAAATATATAATAAAATATTAATTAAATATCACATATTTAAATTAAAACAAATGGACTATCTTTTTTCCCTTTGGCGGGGCGGGGGGAG
>MCJB01007903.1:57685-156248 GCA_002018475.1 Nicotiana obtusifolia | reverse complement strand
TATAAATTTTGAAACTAATTGAAACTTTGTAAGAATATTATATAGTAACTTCTTTAATTCTAAAATTCAACTTTGAAATATATTTTTCAATTATTTATAAATTTAAATAAATGAGTCAAATGTTAATTATTAAAAAAAATAATTAAAAAAAGAATAAAACCGAGTGACCGGCCGGAGACCGGATAAAATCGGTAGACCGGCCACCGGTACCGGTCACGAGCTGGTCGGAATAATTTTAGCCGGTAAGGCTGGACCGGATACGACCGGTTAAATCGGGTTTAGCCCAATAATTGTATCGGACAGGGAAAAAAAATCCGGTCCGTGACCGGACCGGACCGTCTGCCACTCTTAGTAAAAAAGGTTAGAACTTTTTTTCTTTTAAAATAACTGGAATGACTTAAAGTTGTTTATTGAAATAAGAGTACTATATGAATTTATCGTTGTTGTGACATAAAAAGGACGAATGACAAAAATGAAATGGAGCGAGAGTTAAGGGTTTTGTTTTAGAAAGCATATTTCGAAGATATTATAAATAAAATAGTAAAAAGATTGTAGAAACAAACCCTTTCCAAGCTCTGATACCAACTGATGCAATATAAAATGCGAAAATAAGAAAACAAAAGATAGAAGTAAGACGCTCAATGAACTATCAAGACAACAAGTAGGAACTAGTCTACTTACCTTCTTGATGAAGTCACGGAGTACCTATACTATACGAACAACCCTCAAGACAACAATGGTCTTGCAAACTGTTCGATCAAACAAAGGAACAAGTTCAATTTTGAATCACACCAAAATTGGACAAGTTAATTCACACGATTTTGGGAGCAATGTGCTGCCGGGTTTTGATTGATAATAATGTCAAAAGGTATCAAAATAATGAAGTGTTTAGGCTTATATAGAATGAGCCTATACCTAAATCAACTAGGAAAAGAATAACTAGTTAACCTAAATCAACTAGGAAACAACTAATTAACAAAAAAGCCACAATTTGGCTAATTTAAAGAATAGTCACGCAGGACCAAACAAATAAGAATTAATGTCTTCAATAACTACATAATAATACAACATAAACACAAATGTACATCTTCAACACAAGATTCGTCAATAGCAAGATTTATGGACGCTTGGATCTTCTCCAAGGCTAACCAACGCCTTTTCTTGTCTTGTTCATAGATGGCATTGATAACACTTGATCAAATTTATTTGCATCAAGTTGACTTCTGGTGTAAAGTACTTTTGATGTTACTAAAGCTTAGATAAACCAAAAAAAATAGTTAATATATCCAAACAAAACAAAAAACAAGAGTATATGATTTCCTATGACTAATTATAATTGGAACATAGCAATAGAAAGATATCACATATTTTATTTAGTGATCTCCTATACGACTAAAAAAAAATTGATGACGGAGCTATAAAACTTTTCTCAACCCAAACACCCTCTTAAAAAATAAAAAGTGAATTTTACATTTCGAGGCTTCTGGAGGTTTTGTTTTCGAAGTTGACCAACCACGAATATAAGACATAATTTTCTCCCGCGCCACTAATTTCCCGCCTCCTTCAACCTCCTTATTTCAAACCGCATCTCCACTCTCCCAAATTCCACTAGGGTTTCTACTCACTGCCTAGATCCCCACAACTTCTCTCTGCCCAAAAATGAAATCCATTATCAGGAAAACATCTTCTTCAGCACCATCATTTTACACGTACCTTAAACCAGGTGCACTTGCCCAAATCAGGTACTCTAAAATCACTGCTAAATCAAGGCTCCACGATTCTCAAGCCCAACTGGCACTGTACCAACAAATTCCCCGTGCCATAATAGATCTGTCAACAATGGATGGCATTCCTTGCTTCAAATTGAGGATCCGAAACAGCCGCCCCCGATGCCTTCATAGACAGAAGCTCAGTGCTGTTGCACCAATTTTCACCCCAATGACTCTGCCAGAGGGGGATCTAGCTGTTTAATTGAACTTACTGTTTTTCGACTTGAATCATGTATACATATGATAAATAAAAAAAGTTGAAAAGAATATATGTTCAGTTTATGGAATGGAGATATATGTAGTACATTGCGTTATAATTAATTGTAGGAAACTTTATGAATAAAGTCAGATATTTAGCTTTTGTTTCTATATTTCTATGTGCATGCGCCTGAATCTGGTTTAGTTCTTGAGAGGAGTGATCGTGTTATTTAATTCTGAGTTTACTGCATTTTGAGTTTGATGCTAGTTTGAGTGTTAAATGACTGTTGATGGAAGTAATCTTTTTAGGGAAATTCTGTTTCTTGGCAGTAAAAATGCACAAATATCTTGTGACTCTTGACATGGTTGTGCAATTAACACCAAGTAGTTGCTTTTATTGCATCTTAGTGCTTAATTTGCATTTAGGTACTGTCAGTATGGCGACTGATATAGTTATAACATTATGATCATGCAGCTTGTGACATAATTTTCGGAGTTTGACATAGGTGTCTCCTTATTGTTACTGTCGTGATTCTGCGTACTGCCTTCAGGATGATATATCTTGATAAGTAACAGTCGTGAAATACAGCATAGGTATATAGACCCAGGGGTGGATCTACTAAGGCTCGTGGGGATGGTGCGCCACTCGCAAGCTTTGGCTGAAACCTTAACTATATATGTGTGCATATGCGAAATGTGATAAATATCTCTAGTGCCACCCGGAGTAACAAAAGTTGTTAAGGTGCCAGTGGCAAATGGCTGATAAATCCTCCTTGGCAGTGAGGGATCGAACAACTGAGCCTACACTTTTTAAAACCTTTTTAGCTCCTTATTTCTCTTTCTTTGATTATTATTGACTACATCTTTCTTTGTTAGTAAATCTTGACTTTTTTTTCCTCTTACGTAGTAGTATTTTATTTTTTTGCACCCCAACTTAAAATAGCATTTCCTTTTCAAAATCCTCGCTCCCATAAGAATCCCAAACAAAAACCCTTGACCATTCCTCCCAACTTCCACCCCTTCGCTAGCGCCACTGTCAGTCTTCACTTCCCTTCCGCTGGTGTCGTTGCTTCGTCCGTCCATCTCGACATCTTCCGTCATCCTCCGGCAGCCAATTGTAAGGCTCTCTCACTCTTAGTCTCTCTTAGTTGATTTCTCTTGATTATTTCCTACAAAGTCTTCGCTGAAATTTTTACATAAAACGTGACTTATTTACAAATGTAAGTAATGATGTCATTATTGACCGTTTTAGAATATGAAAACTCCTCGAGGACAATTGTAAATGGATGATGTATATTTTTGTTAGAAGTTTTATGCTTTAAGTCAATTAGTTATAGTTATTTTTTCTTTTCGTTTGATCGATTTGTCTACATAGTTAAAAAAAGATGAATAACCTGAATCAAAGCCAAAGCTGATCAAATCGATTAGCTTGGCACCCGAAACCTCCAAATCCTGGATCCGCCTTTGTATAGACCCAAATGTTTACTCTGTATACAATTCCTTAAAAGTTGCTACATTTGATGAAGTAAGTTATGGCTCATACAGCATTTCAATTTCCTGTCAATTCAACAATTTCACTATCAAACCCGTATTATTACTAATCAGATATATTATGAGAGGTATGCTATCCAATCTCTTTTTGTTCTTTTTATTTAAGGAATTGAACAGGTTGAAATCGTAACTAGTGAGAGCTCTTCGTATTCCATAAGATTATAAAGAATTAATGGCTTCCTAAACATTTCTTTTGTGAATATTCCCCATATTTTCTTGTTCTAATAGTATTCTCTTTGTGTATACGATGGAGGTTGAAGTTTCCCCTTTAGCAAAATAAAAATTGAGGCTTTACTACGCATGATTGAGTGCCTCTAAAATCCTCTTTCTTAAGAATTAATTTAGAACTACTAATACCTATTCCTCTTTCTGGTATGTGTATCTTTCAGGTACGCTTATTTAATTGGCATTAGCTGCTGAAACTAAAAAATTTGAGCTGGTTCTATCAGGTTAGTACAGAGTTGATTCATTGAAGATAAAAGCTAAATCAGTTTCTACCTTTTGCAGTTGATTGTTTTGAAGTCTGGTTCAGTGACATTTGTTTTGTTTTCCATCAGAATGCTCACTGCCAGTTCACTTAAATCCTCTTTAGAGATTTTATTATGCTTCCTAGACATTGAAAGTGGTTGGAAATTATTGGATTGTTCGTTTGTGTAAGCCCTTCATTATCTTTGTTTGTTCTTACTTTGATCTCATAATTATGCCAGTCAAGAGCAATTTGTTTCAGTAAGAAGGAATAGGACCACTGGAAAGTCGGCTGCAGTTCACACTTGGGAAAATATGACTGATTTTTGAACCAGAACACAGGCCTATTTTCTCTATTCCAGGTTCTTATTGGGCATAGCGAAATCAGGATGATAAATTCAGCGAGGTTTCCATAGTACTCCACTTTTGCATAGTCTCGGTTGAAAAGTAGAACAATAACTTGCAGAAGAGTGCAGTAGGCATGACATTTTGTTTCTCATTGGCTCAGAATAGATTTAGAACAACTAAAGAAGCATTAGCCAATCTTGCTCTAAAATAAGTTTTAAAAGGTAATGCAAATATGATACTGGCTATTCCTTTTAAATGTCTATGCAATCGGTGTAATCTTGACTCAATATTGTAGAGCTTTTCTTGGAAATAGTGGTATTGAAAGGTAGATAAGATTGTGAAAAAAAAACCTGAAGAGTCCTCTTGGAAATAGTGGTATGAAAGGTTGAATGCTTTCATTATATCCGTCTAAATCTGTGTTCCTGAAGTGAGGGGTGTAGGCGAGTTCTCCACAAGCTTTAGGATGTGTCCTCCTGAGATATGAACAAGTGAGAATCATTCCCAGCAGGTTTTAATATAACTTACCTGTGTTGGTTTCCTAACGTTGGCTTCCTAACTGTCTGCATTGAGAATCACTTCCAGCAAGGCTTCTGTCATAAAACTTCTGAAATGTTCTGAGCGATGGTGAAGTTCACCGGCGATGGATACATAATTAAGTAGAAATTATCTTTTTCTTGCATGTCTTGTATGAAAATCAACATCCCTATTTTTATGTGGTATTTTTGCTGGAAGTTACTACTCTATTTGTAGTGTTTATGACATTGCATTTCCAATTTCTAATCAAGGTCTAGTAAAAAGTATGTTTAGATGTTCATCTGCTCTGAACTTTTATTTTCCTCTATTAACAATCTTTGCAGACTATGTTACATCAATCCTTCATTTGCTTTGATATACCTGTTTCGCCATGGATGTAACGTGAGTATTGATTTTTCGTACTGATTCTTCAAAATATACTGAGGAATAGCAACACCTCTACAGGATAGACACATACAACCTTATTGGGTATGTACTCGTGGTCGAGTTTGTGCATGTGTACATGATGAAGCTGTCCAATCCTAGGTGCTTAAACATAATACATGTTAGAAATGATAGATAAATCAATCAAGCTGGTTATCATTACCGACACATCATGTATCTTTGACCTGATTAGTGCCAGCCAACTTCTATTACTTTTCCAACAAGCAAATCAAACATTATGCAGGAATTAACTAGTTGTCATTCAAGTGTACATGACTTGTTTTACTTCTGTGATCGAGCATTCCAAGTGATTTTTAAAGATAAGGAGTCCACTCTCAGCAGTTTAGGAAAAAGTTTCTTATCAAAGAGTTCAGACTTATCGCCATTTCCCTTTCGAGAATCATAGCAGATCATCTTGATGAATATTGTTCAGAATGACAAAAACCCATGAAAGTTTGAGACATTTTAAGACAACTAATTGATTATAATAGCGTATTCTTCTATAAAGGGTGATATAATCATGCAACCAATCTTTTTCATGGTGCTCAGAGGGTACCGTCTAATAAAGAACTTGATATTTTAATATATCTAAATGAAGAGTCTGATCTATGTACTACTTCACGCTATGACTTAATAAACCCATATGAGGAAGAGGAAGTGAATCTTTTAGACTTCCAATGATTCATAACAGAAAAATGGAATACCAAGATAAGTGAAGTCCTGCCTTTTGTTGCATAAGCGTTCCCATTTTGATCACGAAGTTTGTAAGAGTTTGAGAATTACAATGTCAAAGTTTATTATTATCCTTACAGAGACATTGATCACCCACAGAAGAGTACCAAGCAAGAAGGGCAATCATTGCATCTGCTCCAGCTACAATCTCCAATATTTCTCCTGTAATCTTTGCCCGACGCTGTCTGTTGTACACTTTAGATTGATTTTTCTTCAATTCAACTGCATTGTCTGTTGCACTGCTCGTGGCACTCATCCTAGCAGCAAGCTCACTGGCTAATGACTCCTGCAATACCCTCAAGATTTTACTGTTTAAGTAAAGTGGCAACAAGGCATCAAGAATCTGAACAAGGTCCTGTTTGAATTGAATGATTGGCGAAAAATCAGTTGTCTTAGTCCTCATGACATCTCTTTCCACTGTCAATTTCCCTTCCTTTGTTGTCAACCTAAAGAACTCATCTTCTGCAGCATCAACACATTGCCCGTTGATCTCACAAATCTTTGGTGACAATAGAAGCAGGGTGTGAATCACTGGATTAGATTTCACTGAAGACACAAACTTGGTGTACAAAAGCTCAACTTTGTCAACCTCTTCACTCACGAAAAGTGAGAAAACATCATCAGCAATGGCTTGAGCATCTTTAGCAGTTGGCAGATTGCTACCTTCAATAAACTTATCTACAGGAATGTAAGGCCTGCAAATGACCCTTTTTGCCAACACTGACAACAGTGTATTCAAGGCCAAGAGCTTTCAAATCCCTAATCCTGGCCTCAGCTTTTTTGATGAGATTGTTGTTAAAACCACCACAAAGTCCACAGTCACCAGTGACAATAACCACAGCCACTTTCTTGACAGGTCTTACTTTGGTGAGGGGAACATCAATGTCATCTGTTTGAAGTTGCTGATCGATGTTGTAAAGGACCTCTACCAAAGTCTCAGAGAAAGGCCTAGCACCCACAACAGCTTCTTGAGCTCTTCTGACTGTAGCAGCAGCCACAAGTTTCATTGCCTCGGTAATTTTCTGGGTGTTTTGACAGAATCAATCCGATCACGTAGCTCATGAAGACCACAGTGAACTAGGGTGACAGATGATGGACTAGAAGAAGTAGTTGAAGGGGTTGAATTGTGGTTAGGAAGCTGAAAAGGGATGACAGAAGAGCAAAAAGAAAGTGAAGAGGAGTCGGAAAGAGATGGTTTTAAGGACACCAACATGGTCAAATTTGAGCAGGACATGGTTTTGGCAAAATGAGCAGTTTTCTTAGCTTTTGTTAAAAGGTGGCAATGGAGAAGCCAGGCCAGCCAAAGGAGGAAGAGAAAGAGGGAATTAGAGGTATGCTGGCTTTTCTTTGGGGTTATTTCCTTTCTTTTTAATTCTATCACAATGGTGGAATTCTTGGTTTTCGGTTGTATCGGATGGTTGAGGAAAGAGGAATATGCAGAAATGCACGTGTGATTCTCGAATACTCCAATTTCTTACAGCGATTTAGCTACCTCTTGATGGCTTTATCATATTCTTTTCAAGTTTTATGTAATTATATTTGGTCAGTTAAGCAGTTAATTCCCTCAATTTACTTGACCATATGACTAATCATGATTAACTAACTACAAATTTAAAAGGAGATTTAGGTCAATGAATTGGCTGAATTCGATTTGGTCTACGTTCTTGTATGGATTTTGAGTGTGTAAAAAGATTGGAAAGAGTGAAGAGAACTCACTCAACCACTACATGGGCCAGTTATGCAAGCGATTGTCGTGTGCCATAATGCATTAATGTTGGCTTTTTACTTCAAAATGCACAGACAGTATGTGTAAACTATCTATAAAGTATAGTCAAGAATTCAGTGGAATATAGTACAATCGAGGAAACTCCAAATATAGAGTGAACTGTTGATAATCCCTAGCAAACATAATCCAGTGTTCAGTGACAGGCTGAAAGTGAGTGATATTATTTGGAAAGCAAGCTTTCTTACCAATAATTGCTTAGTGAAATGGAATTATTACTAGTCCAGTGATTGACTATCTGAATTTTTACCTTGTCGGTGAAAGTTATATTATCTGTCTCGTAATCCGTCTGCCCTTTCCGGTCTCTTACCCTTATATATAATTTGTAAAATCAAAAAACTGGCGTAGTGAAACCTTTCCCTTGGGTGATTCTACCCATTTTGCTTCTTTGTTGAGAAGAAAATATGGCCAATTGATGTCACACTTAATAATGACTCATGCCTTAAACTAGCAGCCCTCATTGGCTACTTCTTTAGATTCATAATAAAGATACACTCCGCAACCGCTCAAAAGCAGCTTAAACTTATCTAGCTTGGCTAAGGAGCAACATTAATTTTCAAAATCTTGGATTTTCTTTTCACAATTGTTAGAACTAATAAAATCGAGTTTTGTATTGCAAATTCCTTTGAACTGATTATTGGAGGAGCTATAGTTTAACTATATGTACTCATATTACTTTGGATTCGAATATATGTATGCGAAATGTGTTAAAAAAGATATATTAATGTAAGAATAAGTAGTGCGCACTATATAAAACTTGGATCCATCTTTTAAAAGTGACTAATCTCAGAATATATTCTTTAGCATGTACCTTATATTAATAAGCATAAAAATTTAAAAAAATTATATAAATTTATCAAATTATGTATATCTAACGTGCAGTTGTTAAGTATCATTTCAAAATATTTCTAAAATTTGATGTTGAGTTAAAGAGTATAATAATTATGAGTATTGGGAATTCTACTATTTAGTAATTCAAAATTGAATAAAATTTTATTTGTATTAATCTTTTTCTTATTTAACTTGTATGAAGTAACTATACTTTGACTACAAATTTGAATTATCATTTATTTCCTCTCTAAATAGATTCATTTATTTGAGAAGTATGTATGGCAATAAAGATGGCTCGATTTAATTTTGAAAAAGAATAGAACTCATAACCCTTTTAAATTTAAGTGGATGTGTTTTTCACGAAAACAATATTACAGAAAACAAAAACGTATAGAGATGTTCGAAGTTGCAAAGTCATATACTAATTCCACATAGAATAAATCTCTACTTATAAGAGCTCTAATTACTTATCACTTATATTCTCACCTTACCGCATATAACATATAAAATAATGCTTAATTTTTCTATTTTGTATTAATTATTTTGCAAAAAAAGGAATAATTTATATAAGGTAAAATTTTAATTTTTAAATATTATGATTTTTATATAGTTCAAATAAGGAAAGATTTAATAATTAAAATTTTATTTTATTTCAAAGTCCTAAATATTAAAAAAATAATTAAATTATTATATAGTCCTATGTAAAATCTATTTTCAAGGGGGTAAAACAGATGAAAGATCTTGCATTAAATGACTTCGTGCTTTAGTATAATATAGATATAGATAGATAGATAGATATGGATAATTGTGACGATCCGATAGGTCGTTTTGAGCACTAGCCTTTATTTCTATGTTCTGAGGCCTCTATTAGCTTCATTTGATGATTTTTGATTTACATGCGTGGTCCGTGTCATTTTTCGAAAAAGTTTTACATAAAAATTTGAAAAAAAAAAGCTTGAAATGGAACTTGAGTTGATCATGGTCAACATTCTTGGTAAACGACCCTGGATCGGTATTTTGACGATTCCGGTAGGTTCGTATGATATTTTTGGACTTGTACGCACTTTTGGTTGGGGTCCAGGGTGATTCAAGCGCATTTCAGCGCGTTATGTGAAAAATTGTGAAAATAAATTTTCAAGTTGAAAATCATGAGTTTTGATGATCAATTCTTGTTATTTGATGTTATTTTGATGATTTGAGGTAGGGACTAGGTTTGTATGATGTTATTACATTTGTGTGCATGTTTGGTTTGGACCCTGTTGCTCCCTAACGCACACGCAAGTATACGCGGTCGACAAGTAATATAGGATTTTGAGTCCAGGTTATCGTACCCACAGGGACTTAATTCAACTACTTACTAACGTACTAATATTGTTATTTAAGCAAGCAAAAATTCGAATTCAATATCTTGATTAATCTAAACTACAGCTCTAATTTATAACTAGTATTATCAAAGAACAAATTAAGTGTTGTTTAATCAATAGAAACAAATATTCCAGGGTTGTGATTATTTCACCAATCCTATTGTGTTCTAATTAACTTCCTTTTCATATAATTCCCTTATGGTTGCTAATTAATCGATAAACGTTCTCATAGCCTTCTTCCGAAGTACTATTCGCCTATTCTTAATAAAATTAACACCTATATTCCTATGGAATTAATCTATCAATAACGCAATAAAAATACAATAATCAATTAAGCATGGTGATTAAGTATATTCCTATCCTAACCACGAATCTGCACCCCTTAAAAGGTTAAGAACATGCTTTCTTCAATTCTTCTCTAATCTAAACATAGTTTTCCCAAACATAGCATAGATAGTTGATGGAACCTAATTGATGGCCAAACAATTAAGCAATTAAGCATAGAATTGAAGAAACAACCATATAATCATGAATTATAATCAAGAAATCGTTAACTTCGAACACAAATATTCATGGCTAATCACAACCCCAGAACAAGGGGTAATTAGCCACTAATGATTAAAGCAATCAAAATATAGAGTATTGAATAAACTATAAAAATACTAGAAAAGGATGAAGAACTAATGATCCAAGCTTCCGTGCAATGTTCCGTTGTGTTTTTGCCTCCCAAATCACGTTCTATATCTCCCTCTTGGGTTTGGATGTGTTTATATAGGTGTTGGGAAGGGGTAGGGTCGAAAATAGTAGACTTGTAGACGAAATAGGACAACTTCCGACGTCGGCGCCCTGGCTGGCGCCAGGCGCCCCCCAGGGCGCTGCGTCCAGTGCTCTTTCTCTGACTCTCTGCCTCCAGCGCCACAGGTGGCGCCAGACGCTGCCTGTGGCGCCCAATGCCCCTTCGCCTGCTTTTGTCTCGTTTTGGCTTATTTCTTGCTCGTTTTGGCTTATTTCTTGCTCGTTTCGCCCCTACTTGCTCCGGACTCATTCCTACACATAAAAACACTTTAATTTAACATGAATCGTAGCAATTAACATCCCAATTTCATAAAACAAAAGCCAAATATGAGGTGATTTACATAGAAATATATATATCTTTTACACCAAACATCAACACCCCACACTTAGACTCTTGCTCGCCCTCGAGCAATGGGATTCTTTACCAACTTCCCAACTACATCCACTTAATATCATAACGAAGCATTCGACTTTTCAACTAAATCATACTTTTGAACATAATCAACACTAGCAAGTAAGCATGAACACACAATTAATCCATATACTTCCCGTAAAGTCTACTCTAGCACAATCCTTCAATATTATTCAACAACCCAAATGTCACCACCCAACCTCAAGAGCCGACTCGCAACCATTAAGCAATCTCAATACATATACTTACCTAACAAGATAATTTACAACATCACCAATCGCTCATGAAATCATGCCCTTACCACAATCCGAAGAGTGAACATAGATGAATAATATCACACAATTTTGAACAAAATACCCTCACTCTCACAAAGAACTCATATGCTTCCATAATAGTACCATAAGCTTGCCCGTAGTGTAGATTTCTACTAATTGAGTTAGTCAAATCTAAGATCAACTAGGATTTTTAAGGTTGTAATGTAGGCTAGGGGACGGGTAGGATATATTTGGTAATAGTGGCTAGTCCTCCTAAGCACTTAATACACCACAATCACAATTCGAACACTTTTCTTTTTTCAATTACTTCATTTGTCTCATATATACAGCCTTCCTTCTTTAATTCAGTACTTCTATCATTTCACTAGCACAAATCAATAGGAGGTGTTTTTCTATATATTTTCCACTAACATTTTTCTAACATTTTTCTTTCTTTTTTTTTTTTTCTCTTTTTTCGTTTTTTTTCCTTTTTCTTTCTTTTTGTTTTTTTTTTCTTTTCACACTCCATACAAATACTCATCAGCTAGTGACTTCTTAATTTCAGCTTCATTGCACCAACAGGTCCTTTCATAGTTCCACTCATAATCAAGACAATCCCCCAAACTCTACGCTTATTTCTTTTAGCTATTAAGTGCCTTAGGAGGTAAAGGTTTAAATAAGTCTAATTCAAGAACAAAATAAGGGAATGGCTTGTAATGTAGGTACCAAAGAAAAAGGCCTATAGGCTCAAAGGGGCTAGCAATGGACAATTTTATATTCGATGTGACAGGCACATCCATAATCAAACAAGAAAATGCCTATATCATTTCTTAGATTAGCCCAACTTACCATTTCGCTTCAATTAACACACGGGGCAAGTTCTAGACTATACAGGATAGCACAGAGAATCAAAAACCTCACTCACACAATGCACATGACTCAATCACGACGGTTCTGTTCAAATTTCAAGTCAAGCAAGCATACATAATTGAGACAATTAAGCAGTAATTACACTATATGATATACAAGTCAACAACTGAGAAGGGGTGTCACAAAGTGGGCGGTTTTCTTGTTTTCTTAGGCTTATAATTCAACTAAACGGGAAACTAGATCATGTGTCATAGCCTATTGTACTAGCATCAACTATGTCAAGAAGTATTACAACATAACTCAGCTCTTTCTAAAATAGTCCTAAAAAGAAATTAAATTGCCCGGTTCGAGCTACATCCTTGGAAAAGAACCGGTGCCTTAAGAAAAATCAAGGATTATCACCTAACTATCCTATAAATAAAACAAAATCTTTTTGTTGTTTTTAATCAAATTTTATCCCTCAAGAAAAAGATCCATCGCCGGGAAAAAAATCTGAAATATTTTCAAAAATTGTTGGTTTATACATTAAAAATTAGTTTATACACTAAAGAATATAAAAATACAACTATTAAAAAGACCAAAATAAAACTAAATCATACGTGATATATATACATTCACAGAACTCACAACACAGGTATTTCCCCACCCCACACTTAAACAATGCATCGCCCTCGATGCATGCAAACATGTAAAACAGAGCAGGGTGAGAAGAAAACTCCCTGTTTGCGCTTTTTTTTTAGTTACCGGCGAGATGGTGGAGAAGAATTCAACGCTTGTACCTTTGCTAATGTTGTCACGGGTCATATTATCCTGCAACACAAGTAAACAGGAATGTGAGCAATGTTCAAACCATATGCCATAGGTTGGCATGCAAGTCGTCACATGACCCCACACTTAAAATCGAAGCATAAGTACAAGTGTTGAGCCATATTATCCTGACTCCACACTTAAAATCGTGGAACATTTTGCCTGCAGCACCCCAGGCAGCGCCGGGCGCTGGCCTGGGCGCTGCTTTCCGAAACTTCCAAAAAAAATTTTATTTTTAATTTTTTTATTTTTATTATTATTAATTTTTTTTGTACCATTATACACTTTAGATGTCCTACAACATTACATCTAATAATTCTACATGTATACATCAAATGTATTACCCTACCTAGTCTAAAAGAATAAATCAAGAAGTTAAACTAGAAAAACGATAAAAATTGGGTTGCCTCCTAACAAGCGCCTAATTTAACGTCGCAGCACGACTAAGATTCGTCCTATCAATCTGGCTTGATTTCGAGCCTTCAAGCTTTCTCAACAGATGGCCTGAGACGGGTATGAGTGACAGGCCTTTCCAACTCTTCTGTTTTTCTGAACGCCGGGACATAATTGCCGGAAATATCCAGTACTTTCTTAATTTCTTCCATTGTTCCATCTTTACTCTTTTCCCCAATCAATGCTCGTTCAATTGGAACTTCAGGGCTCATATGGGGCACTAATGATGTTGAATTACCCTTCACCACAGAGATCATGGATAATTCTTCATAGTGGGCTGGCAACTTGAGCGCTTTATAAACATTGAAAACCTCTTCTTGGTCACCCACTCTCATCGTCATTTTTCCTTCGCAAACATTAATCGCTCGGCCTGTGGCTAAAAATGGACGCCCCAAAATAAATGGGACCTCCTGATCTGGCTCGTAATCCAGGATGATAAAGTCCGCAGGAAATATGAACGAGCCAACTTGGACCAGTACGTCTTCAATCACTCCCTCCGGCTGAGCAAGGGAACGATCTGCTAACTGTAGAGTGACTGTTGTTGGGCGTGGATCACCCAACCCCAACTGTCTGAATACTGAGAGCGGCATCAAGTTTATACTTGGTCCAAGATCATATAGAGCTCTTCCTACGGCATGTTTCCCAATAGAAATTTGAATGGTGAAGCTGCCCGGATCCTTCAATTTCTGTGGTAGCTTGCCTTGGATTCTAGAACTACACTCCTCGGTGAGTGCCACAGTCTCAAACTCAGTCAACCTCCTTTTATTGGCCACAATATCCTTGATATACTTTGCATATTTAGGCACTTCTTGCAATATATCGACCAACGGAATGTTGATTTGTACCTGCTTCAAAATGTCAAGGAACTTTTTGTACGCCTCATTATCCCTCAGTTTTTGTAATCTCTGTGAAATGGAGGTGGTGGCCTTGCAACCAGTTGTGGGGGTTGTTTAGCTCTACCTCTTCAGCCGGCTTCTCAGCTTCCTTAGCTTTCTTTGCTGTTGCATCTATGGTGATCAGTTTTTCATTAAAGGTCACCTACTTTTTCTTTTAAGATTCTACCTCTTCCAATTGTCTGCTGTTTCTCAATGATACAGCATTAAGTGCCGCCCTTGGATTCGCTTCAGTATCACTGGGTAGAGCTCCAGCTGGTCTAGTATTTTGAGCCCCAGCCAGCTATCCCAATTGGCGCTCCAGATTCCTCACTGTTGTGGTGAGTGTTTGGTATTCTGTTCTGAACTGTTTATTATCTTGCACCAGCTGCTTCAACAACTCATTTGTATTATCCTCTGCCTGTTGAGGTTGCCTTTGCGGTTGATTATAATTCCCTTGCAGTCTACCTGGATTCTGCTGCTATTGATGACCACCCCATGAAAAGTTGGGATGATTCCTCCAATTCGGATTGTAGGTGTTCCCATATTGTGTATTTTGATTCAATGGCCCCTGTTTTGTTGTCCCACATAATATATGGATTCCAGATTTGTGGGGCACATGTCACTTGTATGGTTGTCACCACACATCTCACAGCACAACGACATCTGTTGGACCTGTTGTCTCGGTTGCACCTGCTGCATCGTCATTCTGTTCATCTGATTGGCCAGTTTTGCCATCTCTGCTCTCATAGCTGCGAGGTCATCCAGTTCGATCAACCCAGCTCCCTTTGGTTTAATTGCTCTGCGCGAGTCACCGTCCCCTTGCCAATTATGATCATTGGCCGTGAAATTGTTCAGCAGTAGTTGGTTTCACTATAGGGCTTGGCCATGCAACTGCCCCCACAAGCTGAGTCGAGGTTCATTTTTGAAGCTTCATCTAGCCCATCGACAAAAGTATGTCCCAGGACCTCATCCGTCTGGCAATGGTGTGGACAATCCCTAAGCAGCTTCTTATATCTTTCCCATGCTTGCCGAAGAGTTTCTCCTTCCCGTTGTTCGAATCCCAGAATCTGGCTTCTTAGTGACTTTGTCTTCTTGGTTGGAAAAAATTTAATTAGGAATTTTCTGGCCAGGTCATCCCATGTGTAGATAGAATTTGCAGGCTCCTTTTGCAGCTATTCCTTTGCTTCCCCCAATAGTGAAAAGGGAAACAATGTCAACCTCACATAATCCTTGGACACGTTTGGCTAATTATAAGTATATGTGATTTCTAAAAAATTCTGGATATGTCTCTGTGAATCTTCATGGGACAGTCCCACATACTGCCCTGTAGATTGGATCAGCTGCACCATATATTGTATTAGCTCAAAGTGCCCCGTGATTTTAGGTTTTACAATTGCCTGAGTCATGTTGGCAAGATTGGGTCTTGCAGCTTCAATTACCGCTCGTTCCGCATTACCCGCCATCTCAACTGGCTGTGGTTGAACGACAATGTCCAACTCTCTGTTAATTCTAGTTCTGTCTTCTATCTCCCTCCTTACTCTGTGTAATGTTCGTTCAATTTCTGGATCGAAAGGAAGAAGGTTGTTTGCGCTTCTACTCCTCCGCATTCAATAGAAGAGCCTGTGTGTGCAAACAACGTAAGCCGATAAGTAAAACTTGAACAAATAACAAATATAAGCTTAAGTTGGTAAAGTAGCAGAATTTTAAGTCCCCGGCAACGGCGCCAAAAACTTGTTGCTCCCTAACGCACATGCAAGTATACGCGGTCGACAAGTAATATAGGATTTTGAGTCCAGGTTATCGTACCCACAGGGACTTAATTCAACTACTTAATAACTTACTAATATTGTTATTTAAGCAAGCAAAAATTCGAATTCAATATCTTGATTAATCTAAACTACATCTCTAATTTATAACTAGTATTATCAAAGAACAAATTAAGTGTTGTTTAATCAATAGAAACAAATATTCCAGGGTTGTGATTATTTCACCAATCCTATTATGTTCTAATTAACTTCCTTTTCATATAATTCACTTATGGTTGCTAATTAATCGATAAACGTTCTCATAGCCTTCTTCCGAAGTACTATTCGCCTATTCTTAATAAAATTAACACCTATATTCCTATGGAATTAATCTATCAATAACGCAATAAAAATACAATAATCAATTAAGCATGGTGATTAAGTATATTCCTATCCTAACCACGAATCCGCCCCCCTTAAAAGGTTAAGAACATGCTTTCTTCAATTCTTCTCTAATCTAAACATAGTTTTCCCAAACATAACATAGATAGTTGATGGAACCTAATTGATGGCCAAACAATTAAGCAATTAAGCATAGAATTGAAGAAACAACCATATAATCATGAATTATAATCAAGAAATCGTTAACTTCGAACACAAATATTCATGGCTAATCACAACCCCAGAACAAGGGGTGATTAGCCACTCATGATTAAAGCAATCAAAATATAGAGTATTGAATAAACTATAAAAATACTAGAAAAGGATGAAGAACTGATGATCCAAGCTTCCGTGCGATGTTCCGTTGTGTTTTTGCCTCCCAAATCACGTTCTATATCTCCCTCTTAGGTTTGGATGTGTTTATATAGGTGTTGGGAAGGGGTAGGGTCGAAAATAGTAGACTTCTAGACGAAATAGGACAACTTCCGACGTCGGAGCCCTGGCTGGCGCCAGGCGCCCCCCAGGGCGCTGCGTCCAGTGCTCTTTCTCTGACTCTCTTCCTCCAGCGCCACAGGTGGCACCAGGCGCTGCCTGTGGCGCCCAATGCCCCTTTGCCTGCTTTTGTCTCGTTTTGGCTTATTTGTTGCTCGTTTCGCCCCCACTTGCTCCCGACTCATTCCTACACATAAAAACACTTTAATTTAACATGAATCGTAGCAATTAACATCCCAATTTCATAAAAAAGAAGCCAAATATGAGGTGATTTACATAGAAATATATATCTTTTACACCAAACATCAGAGCCCGAAAGGCTCGGGTGAGTTTCGAATGCGTTGCGAATGAGTTTGGATGGTTTGAGGACTCATGGTGTCTTTCATGTTTCTGGTGTATTGTGCAGATCTAGCAATTGCGAGGTCTGGCTTGCATTTGCAAACAACAATTCAAATTTGCAAGTAGGGGCCTGGGCTGGATGACTTCGCATTTGTGAGGGAAAGGTTTGCTTTTGCAAACTCACTAAGACTGTTTTTATGAACTTTTTGGTTGCATTTTCCAACACTATCAATCTTGGATATTTTCGCAAATGGGAAGAATATATTAGCATCTGCAAAAGGGGGTAGTTCGCATTTGCGACAAATGTGTTACATTTGCGACTTTTAGGATTCGGACGCGCTTATTGCATTTGCGATCCGTGTTTCGCATTTTCGGTGTTTGCAATTGCGAACAAAAGTTCGCAGTTACAATACCTGTAGCTACGTAGAAGGAAAAAATGGGACTTAGCTCATTCTACATCATTCTCAACCGTAAATACTCTAGATGTGATTTTTTTAAGAGCTTTTCTTTCCAAAATCATTGGTAAGCAACTCTTATCCACTTTCTTTCAATTCCTCATACTTTTCATGTGCTTTAAACAACAAATCTAGGATTTTCATGGTAGAAATTAGGGATTTAGGTAGAATTTGAGAATTTATAAAATTAAGATTTAGATTTCAAATTGAGGTCGAATTTCGAAGCTGTCACACCCCCTTTCTACCCTCCCTCCTCCCCCCAAGAAAAAGATATGTATTTTGGATTGTTTTGGGTTAAATAATCTTTCCAATTAAAGTGACAAATTTGAATAGGAATTATTTTATTTACAGAGTCGCCACTTAAAAATTTTCGGTATTCCAAGTCTCCTTTTATTTGAATCCCTAGTCAAAGGAAGGTTTGACTCTATTATTATTTGGTGAGCGATAACAAAGTCTAGGTAAGGAATTCTGTTGACTAGGGAGATGGTGTAAGGCATTTCCCGAGTCCCCTAATTCTAGCACGGTCGCTTTTAGTGACTAAAAATGGCTTGAATTAATTTTTGACAAACAACATTTTGTTTACTTCCATGTTTTGCCTATATCCGCTTTCGTTGATTGATTATTAAGATTATTAAAGGATGTTTTGAATAAAAATATGTCCCACACTACGCAAGCGAATGCGTGATCGAGACGAAATTTATTAATTTTGTCATAACAGAGGTAGGCAAGCGAATGCGTGATCGAGACGAAATTTATTAATTTTGTCATAACAGAGGTAGGCAAGCGAATCTGCAGTCATGACAAGGATTATTAGTATGTTATTACTTTTGGAAAAATTACTACATTAGGAGGAATTAATTTTAGAATTTACTAAATGTCAACTATCGCGCTACGCAAGCAAATCCGTGATTATAGCAAGGGATTAATTAAATTAGGAATTAAATTAAAGCTATTGGATATGATATGGGATTATTAAATTAATTTAAAGAAGGTTAAACACCACGCTACGCAAGCGAGTCCATGAATGAAAAATGTTAAAGCACGACTACTAATTGCCTAGCGTTTAAATTAGTTATTAAAGAGACTAAGTGTCACGATCCAATTCCTCCTATAAGCTGTGATGGTGTCCAACATCGTCGCTAGGCAAGCCAACAGTGAACTAGCTATATAATTATTCCTTTTTAATAATTTCAAGTAGTTAATTTTTATTTATTAAGTAAATGAAAAGTGAAAAATTTAATAAAGTAAAGCGTAAACTAATAAAAGAGCAAATATGATAAAATAAATACTCAAAAGTCATAAAATGTCTACTATCATGTTTTGAAGATCCAGTGTCACACGTGTATGAGCAACTAGTAGAATATACAAAACACCTAGGCTACTGTCTGAAAGTGAGAGAGACAGAAAGTAAATACAAAAGAGAGAGACTAGCGGTGCTGCAGAACAGACTCAGAGAGCAGCTCACTGCTATGCCTCAAGATAACGGGGGTGCGCGCCTGAATGGATACCAGATGCACCTGCCTCAGATTCTGCACGATTAGTGCATAGTACATAACAACATGTACTTAGTAAGTATCCAGTCTAACCTCGAAGAAGTAGTGACAAGGGGTCGATATCGACACTTACTATGGGCCAGCAAATAAAATACAGAAATTCTAAATAGGTACGGAATATGTGAGTAATAATAATAACACAATAGCAAATATTGAATAAATGATTCTTTAACTGATAAATTCTAAAGTCTCCAACTAACACTTCCTAATTCCAAATCAATTTCGGACATTAAATAAATTATAACCTCTCAAGCCATAAAATAATATCAAGTGTAATCATGCTCCAAGTAGTATCACGCACGATTTATGTCGAGGTCATATGGCCCGATCCAAAATACCGTGTGCACTGCCGAGGGACGGATGACGCGAATCATAGATGCATCTATTATACTGCTGAGACGAACGGCTTTCTCCCATGAGAGTAGAGAAGTTTACCTCGCTCGCGGAAGTACTTGCGACGCGAGAGGACATGGATTTTTCATAGTTATTATGTATTCCTCAATTCTTCCCAAATATAAGAAATCTAATTTGGAAAATTTGCAACTTTAAAATCCCTGGTCTCAGCTCTATTCAAGATAATTAATATGCATAATAAACACAACAGTACAATTAAAGCATGATGTGGATCTAAGACCACCCAGACATCTCATGGAATATAGCTACGCATGGATTCTCGTCACCTAGTGCTTACGTAGCTCCCCACACAAGTAATACACAAAAAGATACACCTAAAGAGACAAGTTCTCTTTTACAAGGTTAGGCAAGAGACTTACCTCGTTCTCAAGCTCACTTTCGGTCCAAAAATTCGCTCTAAATCCTCCACTTGGTGCCAAACAACCCGAAACTAGCCAAATATTATATAAATTAATCAATATACACACATTAGTTCATAATTTAACTATTAGAGTAATTACCCAACCCAAATTGGAAGATTTTTAAAATTAACTCCCAGTCAACGTGCCCGGTTTCCGAAAATTTTTAAACATAAATGTTACCCATAACCTCACGAACTCAAATATATAGTTTTCACTCAATTCATAGTCATTTTCGTGGTTAAATCCTATTTTTATCAAAACCTAAATTTTTCAACTAAATTCACAATTTCTACACCTTATATGTTAAGAATCTATCCAAAATGCATGTGTTAAACTCATCTTATATAGAAATTACTTACCTAAAAGTACTAGGCGAAAACCCCTTTTCAAAGAGCTCTAATATTGTCCAAGAAGTGAAAGAAATGAACCAAAATAGCATAAGTCCCGCATTAAATGGACCTCACTGCCTTCAGGGGTTTTTGCTTCTGCGGCTCCTGGGGCACACCTGCGACGCTGCACCTGTGAAAAATCCATCGCAAGTGTGGTCCTAGCCCAGGCTGCCTCTCTTCGCTTCTGCGGATGGGCTCCCACTTCTGTGGACTCGCTTATGTGGAAGATCTATCGCACCTGCGACCCAAGCCTGGCTGGCCTCCATTTCGCATCTGCGGCCCTATCATCGCAGAAGCGAGGCCGCTTCTGTGGAACTCCCTTCGCTTCTTCGGGCCATTGACCACCAATCCAAGGCCGCTTATGCTATCAAAAGCTCGCACCTGCGGCCAAAATCTTGCAGGTGCAGACGCCCCAGAATTGGTGCACCAACAGTCCTTCATGCAAATTTCTGAGTCCGATTCCAATCCGTTTCGCATACGGGGCCCCCGGGACCCCATCCAATAACAGTCACATATCCAACAACATAATACGGGCTCGCTCGCGCGATCGAAACACCAGAATAACATCTAGAAATATGAATCGGACGTCAAATCACATGAATCGAATTATGAAACTCAAAAATTTCTAAAAACACTTTCGCGCGTCCGATTCCTATCAAATCAACTCGGAAATGACGCCAAATTTTGCGGGCAAGTTACAAATCACCATACAGAGCTATTCCTAGGTTCGGAATCCCAAACGGACATCGATAACACCAAAACCTACTTCAAATCAAATTTAAAGAACTTGAAAACCTTCAATGAGCCAACTTTAAATATTAAGCGTCGAACGCTTCCGGGTCATCCAAAACCCGATCCGATCATACGCCTAAGTCCTAAATCATCATATGAACCTATTGGGACCGTAAAATCCTATTTTTGAGGTCGTTTACTAAAAATGTTGAACCAAGTCATACTTAACCCATTTTAAGTCAATATTAAGGAATTAAGTGTTCCGATTTCAACACGTACCCTTCCAAACCTGAACTAACCATCCCCGCAAGTCATAAAACAGTAAAAGCACATATAGGGAATCTTATTTAAGGGAACGAGGATCTAGAAAATAAAACGACTGATCGGACCATTACACTAAGTTATAAAGTTATTTAATCATAAAACAAAAAATCTGATAGCTAATTTGGCGAAAGAACTATCTGCATGAAAGTTAGGCCTTAGCTTGCGTTAAAATTGGGCCAACTAGTAAACTAACATATTGTTGTTAGTAGTGGGCCAACAGCTTATTCAAAAGAAAATGTGGGCCATCAGCTTTTACTGCTATTCTTTGGGCCTAGCATAGTTGCCTAAATTACTAAGATCACATATCTATTCTTTTTGTTCTTTTATTTTTACACCTAACTCATTGCCCACTTTTGTTTTTAATTAATCTTAAAACACCATCACCCAAACTACACACGTGAATCTGAAATAAGCACATATAGACATTAAACAATTAATTCTAGCTTGAGGAGATAGTGAACTAATACTCAGCCAATTAAGTTTTATTTGAGAATAGGATAGCAAATAGCATCGAATTTATACCACGAATTTACAAACTAGTACTTGTTAACGTGACTTGGACATTAACAGGTATTCAAATCGAGTATGAACTCATTTTACTTAAGAAGCCTAGCAGAAACTAATTAGAGAGAACTTTTAACATGCTACTTAAATTAAAGAAGGAAAAGGACAGCCTAATATTCTGTTTATGTAGTAAAATATCTCAAGTCAATAGTGTAGTTGAAAGAACACTAAACTAGCACAACGAGAGTCAAAAGCTGAAAAACGAGAGGAAAGTGAGACGGAAAGAGTCCGATAAACTGCTACTAAACTTAAACTCAAACAAATCCAGCTTTTGACTCTCGTTTTGATAGTTTAGTGTTCTTTCAACTACACTATTGACTTGAGATATTTTACTACAAATATTTTCCAGCTCAGACACAAATATTTACTTAAACTATTAGAAGATTTTTAAATCTATCTTACGCACACTTGTTTCTTAAACTGAACTATGCCATTACACAAGTCAGATATGCCACCATAGCCTTTTAGCAACTCAAACAATCATATACAATTTTTAACTTTGGAAGTAACTAAAACTTAAGGAAGAGAGGGAACCTGTGTTCATGAAGTTAAACATTTATATCCATTTATGAAAAAAAGGATCTAACAAGTGTACCGAAACAATAAACACATTCACATGTCCATGTCTTCATTTATGCAAACAGATATTACACTAGAAGGGAACAAGACCAGAAAAGTACCTAGAAGCAGAAGCTAAAACGGAGCAGAACCTCGATCCAAAGCGGGCAGCAATTTCAACAGGAAATGGAAACTAATGAACAGCACGACCAGCATCAATTTAACCCAATATCAACAAGAAATTAACCCAGAAACTTCACACACTTCAAATAAAAAAAGGCCTAGAAACTAACTTCATCGTTTTTATTTTTTGGAAGGTTTTTGCTCTTAGTTTCAGCCTACTACAATGTGTTTAGCTGCAGATTTTCTCTCTCAAGTTTTCTGCTTTTTAGAGTGTAAATGATGATGACTAAGTGTGTTTCTTTTACAGAAGAAGAAGCAAGGCATTCATGATTGAAAATAAGTCCCAAGGACATATTTTTCACCAAAAATCTGCTCTAACTATTTAAAAGATAAACTTTAGATTAAAAACATGTCCGAAAGATAGTATTTTAACCAAACAATGACAAACATTTTTGGAGTTTTGTACTCCCAAAAGCACATGAAGAGTAAAAAGCAACCAACTTGTACTATTCTCTTTTAATTTCAGCTTTTATCAACAAAACTCAAATATTCGCTCAAAACAATCAAGCTCAAACAACTTTGGGATGTCAGGGCAGAAACAAGACTTAAAAGATAATCGAACTAGGTATTTAAACTAAATAGATTGAAATCAATTCAATTTGTACAAACTAGACTCGAGCGACAAGCTAATGCGCGAAACAAATATTAAACGAACATTGCTAAACTATCACAATTAATAAAAATTAAACATACGACTAACTAAATAAACAATTCAACTAATCTTTTTTCATGAAATTAACATAAAGACTTAATTATCGATCGACTAGGTCGAAGAACTGAAAATTCAAACTTAACAAATTCATACAAAATAGTCGACTGGCTAGGTAGAAGAACCAAAAATCAAATTAACAGACAATAACGAACTACTCGACCGGCTAGGTCGAAGAACGAAATTCAAATTTATAAAGTAACATGTAATTGAAAACCAATACTACCTTAGCTCAATTGCATATAAATAACAACAACATGAATGTAAATTAAACCTTAATACTAATTACAAAAGCAAAAAAATCAGAAAAGATAAAAAAAAAAGGTAAGGTTTGTACCAATCGAGGGCATTTGACACAGTTCGAGCCACGAGAAGATGCCGGAGATACCAAGTGGTAGTTGTCCGACCTTGGAATGCTCGTTTCCTTTTGGAATATGCTTAACTCCATGAACCTGACATCATACCAAAAGGAAATAAAATTTAAAAATTGGGTCGAAACTAGGCTAAAAATATGGGGGGTCAGTGAGCCTGTGGTGGTTGCCGGCAGTGGGAGTGGCAGCAGCTTTGCCGGAAAATGGTTTCGGATTTTCGGCTTGAGACCAACATTAGACAATAGTCCTCGTCGAGCTCTATCCATGTATATAGGTGTTGGGCGGAAAAATTGGTCGGTGTTGGCGATTTTCGACCGGCGGAACCACCATAGGGGTGGCGGAGAGGAAAGAGAGAGTTAAGAGAGAGAGGGGAAACAAAGAATAGGGGAACATGAGGGCAAAATTCGGCCTCTTAGGTCGTAAATACCTAGAATGAAGATCAAATTAGGACCGTTGTACCAAGTCAAGATGGGTGGCTGAGAGTTAGAGTTAAGAGAGAGAGGGGAAACAAAGAATAGGGGAAGATGAGGGCAAAATTCAGCCTCTTAGGTCGTAAATACCTAGAATGAAGATCAAATTAGGACCGTTGTATCAAGTCAAGATGGGTGGCTGAGGTTAACTCTCAGCCACTTAGCCAAAACGACGCTGTTTTGGTGCGTTTGGTTAAGGTCTTGAGTTGGGCGAGTTGAAAGCAATTGAACCACCAGTTTGGTCTGATTTTTGGCCCATTTTCAATAGAAATTCAATTAGCCAAATTTTCATGACTCTAATTTAATCCTACAAATACACAACTAAAAGAAAATCTTCTTGGTATATACAACTTAAAGATGCAAACTAGAGGCTCAAATAAAAGATAAAAGAAATATTTTTTTTGATGTTTTTATGAAATAAAACGCAAACAAAAGTGCACACAAATATGAGAAAATTAGTTACGTGGAAGCTAAGATTGTTTTAAAATTATCTTCTCTTTTTAGTAGATCAAAGAGGTGCAAAAATTAGGTATCCACAGAAACTAATCACATAACCAGGCTCGGGGGTGAATAGGTAATCAAATTTTATTCTGAATTTCGAATTTTGACCAAGCAGGTCCGGAGTTGACTTTTCTTGAATTTTTTCAATTCATCAAAGATTGAACTTTTTCATACGCGAGTAGTTTCTAAAGTTTATTTGAATTGTTTGATCGATAATTGGCTAGATTCGATTGGTTCGGAGGCTTGTTCGAAGGCAAGGTTGTGGTTGGTTGATTGTTTTGGTTGCAGAATGAGGTAAGTGTTATGTCTAACCTTTACTTGAGGGAATTAGGACTTGTGAGACTATTTGTTATGTTAATTATGTGGGAAAATGACGTATATGCGAGGTGACGAGTATATATGCGCTGTCATGAGATTAAAGCATGCGGGATTGGGCTATTTACTTCTATGTCTTCATTTATTCCGTGTTATCTCTTCCGTTCTTTAAATATCTTCTGTAGTTGCTCTAAACTTTGGAAAAAACTCTAATCTATTGATCTGAAGTGTCTTTTTCGACCTTGAGTTTCTCAAATTTAGTTGTCCACATAATGTTGGATTTCTCCAACTCCGAAGTTATGGTCTCATGTTGAAGACTCTCTATAAGGCTTCCATGGCAATTAGATTACACTGCAAAGAATATTTATGTAAACAAAAATTCTATGTAAACCAAAGACGAACAATCCGGAGAGAAAACTTATGTGCAAGGCTTCCATGGCAATTAGATTACGCTGCAGAATAAATTATGTAAACAGAAATTCTATGAACATCAAAGATGGATAATCCAGAGAGAAAACTTATACTGAGTGATAACATATGTCATTGATTAATCCAATGATAGATACTTTGTCACTTTTTCTCTTCTCTTAAGGACCAATCAACCCTTTCAACCATTTAGCAACATGTTGTGGTATAGACAAAAGGTTGACTTTATTAGGTACCTCAACCATAATAATACCTTTACTAGCCTTTGGTTGAGGAACCTGTCTCCACTTTCAGAAACGCTGAAGAATCAAATAGAAATCCTAAAATTGAAATGCACATCTAATATCCATAAAACCATGACGGCTGCCTCTGAAACTCTCAACTCGATCCTGGTCTATTGCATCATCAGAATTAGCCTCTGTGAAGAATACGAGGGTGTTAGGATTGGCTTTTAAAAAGTAGCTTATAAGCTAGAAACCAAAAGCCATAAGTTGGTACTACTCAACTTTTAGCTTTTGCTTATTTTTGTACTTTTCATACCTAAAAGTAAATATTTTTAAACACTTTTTATCATTGCGAAATACACTTTTTGCACATATCTATAGTAATAGGATAGTGTTTACCGTAAAAAACGGATAACAATTAAATTTGTAAGTGGTTTACGGATATTTGGGTTAATTCAATAGAAATGATAAATTGTGTTTAGATTAAACATATAAGGGACGTAATAAATTGTCAAACCAATCAAGAGGAATGTCCTTCGATCTTGGACTCATGTTATTGATGAATTGATGAACAAAAATAAGAACTTTGAATAACAGAGAAAATTAGAATATTGCCTTAATGTGCATGTTATAGTGTCTCTAATGAATAATCAAACCCCCTTTATATAGTAGGGGAATCTCACCCTAAGTGCAATTCCACAAAAGGTAAAAATCTTCCGTTTAAATAATCATCATTTTCTACCGATACGTGCTGAGATTCACACCATGACATCCGGCTGGTCACGGATATCACGGCCTTTCGTTGGTCATGCTCGATTATCTAGTAATGCGCTCAGAGATTTTTGGGTTTCGAACTGATCCTTGGGGTCGTGGCCTCGATACTCCAGAGGGAAGACGTTTTATCCGGACCCCGGCTTGAGGGCCTCCTTACCTCGATTCCGGTCCCTTACAGTCATGTCTCTTCCTCCGTTTACTTCATCGAAAACCAATACATCCCATGGGCTCGGTTTCACCCGTACATAGATAGTCCCTTCGTTTCTCGGAGAGTAAGTTTACGGAAATGACGAGAAATGATATGTGCACTTCAATTACTTCTTCAATATGCTGTGAAAGAACTGACAAAGAATCCAAAAAGTCCCGTCAGTCACATCATTATGACTTTAAACGCGTATCAGCCATTAGCGGGTCGTCCTGGATGTGAAACGATGCTAAGCCTCTATAAGTACTCCCCTCTTTCATTCAATTTTTACCTTTTGATCAAACTTTTACCTTCGAATCTTCAGGATATCACTGCCTTCTTCATACTCTAATATTTTACCTCCGTTCTTTGAGATTCCTCAGTAAATTGCAAGCTTCTATTTCTATCCAAACCTACTCACTTGACTTTCTCATT
Source organism: Nicotiana obtusifolia (assembly GCA_002018475.1). NCBI lineage: Eukaryota > Viridiplantae > Streptophyta > Magnoliopsida > Solanales > Solanaceae > Nicotiana > Nicotiana obtusifolia. Next base: position 128,785 of record MCJB01007903.1, on the reverse strand, counting down.
AAATCTCTTACCTTTCATCTGCCAACCTTTCTTCGTATTTTTCAAACTTTTTCCAAATATCAATGGCTAAAACTTCCAACTGTTCCCCAAAAAGTTGCTTCCTCTTCTTCACAGCCGACCGCCAACGTCGAGGAGACCACTCCCGATATGGTCGTCCTCGAGAAAATCGTACCGGGCGTGGCTACCGATGAACAGGCTCCTGAGCTCCCTTGAAAATGTTCGTCCCCAGGGGGTGGTGCTTGATCGCGGATGATTTTAAGTTCGAAAATCCCTCATCGATGCTGGGTCAGTGTGAGGCAGCTCTATCACCGAAGAGGTCCTTCCTGTAGTTCAAAGGACTTTGGCTGGGTGGATAGGGACATAGTAATCCCTGGGCCTGAGGACGCCATTACTACTCACGTGGAGGGGTATCTGATTGTTTACACTTATCCCTTCACGTTGGGCTCGGTGGACACGGTTATTCTGGGCTTCTGTAAGGGGTATGAAGTATGCCTCGGCCAGATCCACCCATCGCTGTGGAGGATTGTAATCCTCCTTCGATACTTCGTGAATAAAATCGACTTCTGTCTGTTCACCATCGACCATCTACTCCGTTTGTATAGTCCCCGAATCTTCCGAGGGGGACTAATAAAGCTCGTACGCCGGGCTAGCAAAGCCCCATTCTCAAGCATCGATGAGGACCAAGATCGGGGATGAGAGGGACGCGTTGTCTGGTGAGGACTGCAGACTTGACCCCGAGAAGTGGAACATATCACGTAAGCATAATTTTACTTTAAATGTTAATTTTACATTCATCACCTTTTTCCTCACTAGTATTTGCGGTGGTGTAGCTGTTGTTCGAGTCCCAAACGCCATTCCTCGGCTCAAGGAGTGGATCGAGGGAATTTGTTCGCAGACGCCTTATTTTGAGCGCACATGGCGCGAATTCTTGAAGGGCCGTTGGGAGGCCCATTCTCACGGTAAGATCTCTTTCCCGAATAAGTAACATTAGGCCCCTTTTTCAGCACTATATTCTCATTCCCTCTCTTTTCTTTTTGCAGGTTTGCCAAGACCATCGAGCTTAGGCCTTTAGTAGGGGATGAGGACCTGTCCATTGATCCCTCCGCTTCGGGGAAACTCGGGGCCGTAGCAGGAGCCAAGAAGAAAATAAAGGCTCCGAGTTCCCTGAGCTCAGAGAAGAAGAAGCTAATAAGAAGGTCGGCCCGTACGCCAAAGGAGAGTTCTAGTTCCTCGAGCACCCGACTCGGACTCGCTTTTACGGCTTAGGGACGAGCCCCAGGAAGGTGATATTTTTTTTCCCTGTAAGCCGACGTCCCCCGAAGAGCGTATGGAAACCTAGGGGGAAACGACGGGGGATGATCCCCCTCAGGTTTGGGAAACCGATGTAGAGATGAGGGCCGAGACCTCTCGAGACGCCGGCTTCTGTTCGCCTGGTGTCATAGATATTCTGGGGTCGCCTTCATTTACCGTATCCATGTTTGACGAAGCCCGAGCGGTAAAGGAGCGATCCAACAAAGGGGCCCATGGAGCAGACGATCCCCTTCGTTCTTTTTTTCGAAGGTGTGGACTCGACCACTCTAGAAGAATTCTTCGGGTTGGGTGACTTGGAGGTGCTGAGGAAAGACCCATCTTCCAAGGTCGGCGGGATGAACTCGAGCCCAAAATTAATCAACCAGTTTCCCACCCCGAGCATGGATCCCGACCTTAAGAGGTCAATAATCATCACCATCCCAGAGGATGCCCGAGTTCTTTCTGCCCCCGTTGGAGTGGCGAGTTCCTCCGATGTCTGGTGACTGAAGAAGACCAGGTGAAAATGAACGAGGTGGATGTGCCGTGCTTGTTCAATGAAGAGCAGCAGGCGCTGAACCGGGTAAGGCATCATTATGTTCTTCCATCTTCTGATTTAGTTTTTTGATATTTCTCACGTCTTCTCTCTTTTATCTTTTTGTAGGCCTCGGTACTCCATCACAAAAGTTTTCTCCGGTACCGGGCTGAGGTTAACTAGCTCAAGGCTGAGGCCAGGGAGCTTGCCGAGAAGAGGGACACGTATAAGCTTCTCCGCGAGCAACACGAAGAAGCTATCAAGAGTCTCCAGGCCGAGTTAGATGTGACTCAGAAGGAGTATGCCGTCTGGGTGGAATAGGTAAAGATTTTCAAAGTTAGCGATGATGAGTTAGCCATGGAGACTAACGATCAAACCTCGCAGGGCCAGCAGAAGGTTGACCGGATTGACCGGCTTCGGGCTGAAATGAACGAGGTCCAAGCCATGGCCGATATTTGGAAGGAAAAAATGGATCGACTAGCTTACAAGAAGGAAACCGCCCGGGAGCAGCTGGCATCGGTAGAGGTCCAACTCTGAGTGGAAAAAGAGAGAGCCAATGCACGGGCTCGACAAAACGAGGACCTCTAATCACCTAGGCTTCGCTATTGCTGAACGGGATGCCCTTGGCACAGAGCTTGAAATAGCAAGGTCCGAGTTGGAGACAACCAGGGCCGATGCTGAAGAGATGGTGGCCCATTACAGGGATGATGTTGAGGTAGCCGAGGCCCGTCTGAAAGTCACTATTGAGTACATGAAGCGGTTTTCTCGAAGGGACACCCTCGAGGAGATCCATGCCCGAGGTTTCGACTTGTCGGCTGAGATCGAAGAGGCAAAAAGGCTCAAGGTCGAGGCCAAGAAGCTGGCTAAGCCTAAGGATGAAGAACGCTCTGAGGGCTCCGATGAACCCGAGGAAAGAGAAGACCCCGACAGCTCTGGTGACGAGGCGGGTTCTGGTGAAGATCAGGCGTGGGGGCCTTAGGAATTTTTTGTTTGCATTTTGTGCTTTTATTTTATTGAGGCCGTTTTAATTGGACTTTTTAAAGACATTTTGGAATGTATATATACAAGGTTCTTTTTCCTCTTGGCAATTTTCAAGTCTAATACCTTCAGCATTCTTTTTACAATTGCAAAGATTTCAAATGCCTTAGCATGGAATAAAACATAGTAATAAGTTGTTGTTCGGAGTTCCGAACAAGTTTTGTTTTTGATGTAAGTTTTGTTTGAAACTTGTGGGAGCTCGATATGACCGGGAGCTTTCCCCAAAGTGTTTGTTTAGATGTTTTTAGACTATAATTTTGCCAACGGCAACTTTTGAATCATGTTGGAATTTCGAACGCCTTATGTTTTGATTAGTGGCTTCGGACGTGTCTGAGCCGTTTTTAGGGTGGTCGTAGCCTTTTAAGTTCAGGCACCGCCTAATAGGCATTTGTGCCTCTGGGCTTCAATAGCTCAAGCCGTCCGAGCTTGTTTTGGAAGACAATCCCCAAGTGGGGGTGGCCATAGCCTTTTAGGCTTAGGCACTGTGTAATAAGCCTTTGTGCCTTCTGGCTTCGATAGCCCGAGCCGTCTGGGTTTGTCTTGGATGATAGTCCCCAAGTAGGGGTGGTCTATTGGATCCGGATAGAGGCGGCCCTTGGGCTCGATACCCTTAAGGACCAGAATGTAATAGTCTTAAGGGACAAAATATGTATCTATAAGGTAGAAACTTTCTTTCATTCCTGTGCGTAATATACAAGATTATAAGTGTGTACAAGCTTTGTGTTATGACTTAGGTGGTCTACGTGGGACGGTTTATTTGACCGTTTGGCCCTTACAATAAATCCTATCCACCGAGACTAGACTGTTCAAGCACAGAGTTTCCTTCCTTGCTAAAAATCAATACCCGAAGGTGATGGCCCCCAGTATTCGAGGTCGATCGTCGAGAGGGCTCAGATACTGTTGATGTGACCAGCGACTCCGATTTATAACCGGTCTTGGATTCTAAGTTAGCACAATCCATTGTTGCCTCTTTAAAAACTTTGCCGGAAAACCCATTTGGGACAAAACCGGTCCAAAGGAAAAAGAGTGCAACACGTACTTTTAGGCCTAACAACTACATCATCCTTTGGCTATTGCCTGCAAGTGTTAGTCCAGTTCACAATATATATATAAAAAAAGAATGAATGGGGTCGTACCATAGAAGTAGTATCATTTTAGGTGGGTTACATTCTAGTCATTTCGTAGCTGCTCACCGTTCCTTGCTTCGAGTTTGTACGAACCTTTACCGGTAATTTGGATAATTCGATATGGGCCTTCCCAATTCGGTCCCAGCTTCCCTTTGTTCGAGTTCCGGGTGTTTAGTGTCGCCTTTCAGAACACTAAGTCCCTGATATTAAAGTGTTGGAGGTTGGCTCTCCAGATATAATACCTTTCGATTCGTTGTTTCTGGGCGGCCAACCAAAAGAGGGCTGCCTCGCACCTCTTATCCAATAGTTCCAGGCTCGTGCTCCTGGCCTCACAGTTTGACTCTTCGGTCGTATATCGAAACCTGAAACTTAGTTCTCCTACCTCAATCAGTATAAGTGCTGTGGCACTGTAGACCAACGAAAGCGGGGTGGCCCCGGTACTAGATTTTGAGGTCGTACGGTATGCCCATAGGACTTTGGGCAAAATTTTCTTCCGTTTTCCTTTGGCGTCGGTCAATCTCTTCTTAAGGTTATACAGTATGGTGTTGTTTGTAGACTCTTCCTGCCCGTTCCCACTAGGGTGATAGGGTGTTGACAGGATCCTTTTGATTTTATGGTCCTCGAAAATTTTTCTTACTTTACTGCCGATGAACTGCTTCCCTTTGTCATATACAATCTCCGCTGGCATTCCGTACCGACATATTATGTGGTCCCAAATAAAATCAATGACTTCCTTTTTTCTGACTTCCTCAAATGCCTTAGCTTCAACCCATTTAGATAAATAGTCAGTCATAAATAATATAAATTGAGCCTTACTGGGTACCCATGGCAGGAGACCGATGATGTCCATTCCCCATTTCATGAATGGCCAAGGTGACAAGACCGAATGCAATGGATCCCTAGGCTGATGGATCATTGGGGCATGCCTCTGACAGCGTTGTATTTCTGTACGAACTCCTTCGCATCTTTCTCCATGTCGATCCAGTAATAGTCGGCTCTGATTATCATACGAACCAACGATTCGGCCCCCGAATGGTTCCCGCAGGCGCCTTCATTACTTTCCTCAAAATGTATTCGGTGTCTCCCGGTCCTAGACATATGGCGAGTGGGCTATTGAACGTTCTTCTGAACAGGGTGTTATCCTCGGACAGGTTAAACCTGGCTGCCTTTATGCGTAGAGCTCTCGATTCTATAGAATCCTATGGCAGCTTCCCGGTCTTCAGGTAATCTATATACTTGTTTCTCCAGTCCCAGGTTAAGCTTGTCGAGTTTATCTCAACGTGCTTCCACTACTGATTTCATGAGTTGTACGACCATTCCCGAGCTGAATTCATCGTCATCAACCGACGACTCCAAGTTAGCTAGAGCATCGGCTTCGCTGTTTTGATCCTGGGGTGCATGTGGAAAGATCCACCGCTTGAATCGATGTAGTGTTACTCGTAGTTATCCAGGTATCTGCGCATTCGTTCCTCTTTCTCTTCGAACATCCCATTGACTTGATTCACCACAAGGAGGGAATTGCATTTAGTTTCAATCACCTCGGCCCCCATACTTTTAGCCAACTCGAGACCTACAATCGTGACCTCATTCTCAGCCTCATTGTTAGTCAATTTCACAGTTCTAATAGATTGCCTAACTACGTTACCCGTGGGCGGCTTCAACACAATGCCGAGTCCGGACCCCTTTGCGTTCGAAGCACCATCCGTAAAGAGGGTCAAGATCCCCGAGGAGGTCCTCGAGTTTAACAAAAATTCCTTTTAAACTTCAGGTATTAAGGCCGGCGTGAAATCGGCCACGAAGTCTGCCAAAATTTAAGATTTGATTGCGGTTCAGGGTTGGTATTCAATATCGTACCCACTAATTTCCATGGCCCATTTGGTCAATTGTCCCGAGAGCTCGGGGTTTTTGCATTATGTTCCTCAAGGGTAAGTAGTCACGACACATATGGGATGACATTGAAAATATGGCCTTAACTTCCTGGAGGCGCTTAGCAAAGCGAGCACTAATTTCTCCAGGTGAGGATACCTCGTTTCGGCTCACCTAGAGTCCTACTAACATAATATATAGGGAATTGCATACTTTCTTGTTCCTGGACTAAGACTCCACTTACCGTTATCTCGGATACCGCTAAGTACAGGTACAACTGCTCGTCTGCCTTCGGAGTATGAAGTAAAGGCGGACTCGAAAGGTACCGTTTGAGTTCTTCCAAAGCCTGCTAGCACTCCGGGGTCCACGAGAAGTTATTCTTTTTCTTCATTAACGAGAAGAACCGATGGCTCTTATCGGAGGACCTTGAAATGATCGACCCAAGGCGGCTATGCGCCCGGTTAGCCTTTGAACGGCCTTGACATTGTCCACCACAGTGATATTTTCTATGGCCTTAATCTTATCGGGATTGATCTCGATTCCCCGGTTGGAAACCATGAATCCAAGGAACTTCCCGTACCCGACTTCGAATGCGCATTTCTCCGGGTTCAGCTTCATATTGTATTTATTTAGTATGTTGAAGGTTTCCTGCAAATGTTTCAAATGGTCCTCTGCTCGTAGGGACTTAATTAACATGTCGTCATTGTAAACCTCCATTGATTTTCCTATTTGCTCTTTGAACATCCGATTTACTAGGCGTTGGTAAGTGGCACCAGTATTTTTTAGTCCAAATGGCATTAATCTATAACAATAGGTGCCGTATTTAGTGATGAAGGAAGTCTTTTCCTGGTCGCCCTTATCCATCCGGATCTGGTTGTACGCCGAATAGGCGTCGAGAAAGTTGAGTACCTCATGGCCGGCCGTCGCATCGATTATGCGATCGATGTTAAGGAAAAGAGTCCTTAGGGAATGCGTGTTCAAGTCTTTTTAGTCTACACACATTCTTAATTTATTTTCCTTTTTAGGAACTACCACTACGTTTGCTAACCAGTCCGGGTACTTAAATTCCCGAATGGAACCTATTTTAAGGAGTTTGGATACCTCGTCTTTGATGAATGCGTGCTTGACTTTGAACTGAGGCCTTATCTTTTGTTTAACCGGTGAAACTTCGGATCTAAGCTCAACTTGTGAGTAGTTATTTTCAGCAGGATCCCTGTCATGTTAAGATGGGACCAAGCGAAACAATCTATGTTAGCTATGAGAAATTCAATGAGTTTTTTCCTGAGCTCGGGAGTAAGCCTCGGTATACCTTCCAATCGGGTAGGTGCTCGATCAATATGACTTGCTCTAGCTCCTCAACCATCAACTTGGTGGCATCGAAATTGTCATGGGCTATGAAAGACTTGTAGAAGCAGCTGTTCCACGGTCCTCGATCTTATGATATTGGCCGAGATACCAGGATCAATTAGCACACGCTTAACTCATGATTGATTTATGAGTACAGATATTACCAGTGCGTCATTGTGTGGTTGCACGATGCCTTCAGCATCCTCTTCATTGAAAGATACGGTTCCCTCAGGTACATAATCTCGAGTCAGTTTTTCTCTTGTAATGGACACTTTAGCGCGCTTTAACATCGACCCCTGGGGGGCGTCAACCCCACCAATGATCATGTTGATGACGTGTTGAGGCTCCTCTTGCTCGATCTATTTGTTGGAGTCTCTATTCCTGAAGTACTTATTGGCTCGATCACTCAAACATTCTCGGAGGTGTCCGTTATTGAATAACCGGACTACTTCTTCTCTCAGTTGTCGGCAATCTTTGGTTCTGTGGCCGTGAGTGCCATGATATTTACACATTAGATTGGGGTCTCTTTGGGCAGGATTGGACTGTAATGGTCGAGGCCACTTAGTATCTTTGATGCGTCCGATGGCTGATACGATGCCGGCAACATCGACACTAAAGTTGTACTCTAATAACCTTGGTGCTTCCTTAGACCCGATGGGTCTGTCAAAACCATTTTTGCTCATGAGTCCCCGGTTATTATGACCTCAGTCGCTTCTTCTTCACTTCTCATATGTTGCGTCTGGACCCATTACCCCTTCGATCTTCATTGTACGGTTGATAACGGTCTCTGTTCGATCTCGATTCATGATCGATGACCCTTTTGAATATGTCACTATTACTGATAGGATAAACGGACCTGGAAGGGGCCCCGAGTTGATCGTCTTCGACCCTGATTTTGGATTGATACCGGTTATGGACGTCGGCCAAGTTACCGCGGGGTATTCTATCAAATTTTTCTTCAACTACTGTGAAGCCAATGAGCTTCGGGGATTTAGTCCTTTGGTGAAGGCCTGAACGTCCCAATCATCTGCGACCGGAGGCAGATCCATCCGTTCCATTTGAAACCTCGACACGATTTCCCTGAGCATCTCGTTATCTCTTTGCTTTACCTTGAAAAGGTCTGATTTTCTGGTCTCGACCTTGATGGCCCCGACGTGCGCTTTTACAAAGGTATCTGCAAGCATAACAAAAAAGTTAATAGAATTGGGGGGTAAGTTGTGATACCATATCATAGCTCCTTTCGACAAGGTCTCTCCAAACTTTTTCAGCAGAATGGATCGATTTCATTATCTTCCAAGTCATTTCCCTAGATGGCGCACGTATAAGAGGTCACATGTTCATTTGGATTGATTGTCCTATTATACTTCAGAATTTTGGGCATACGGAACTTCTTTGGGACCGGCTTTAGAGCTGCGCTCGGAGGGAAAGGCTTTTGGACATATTTTTAGAATCCAGGCCCTTCAATATCAGTGGTACTCCCGGGATTTGAATGACCCTGGAGTTATAGGTCTCCATCGTTTTGTCGTTGGCTTCGATTTTATTTTCTCCCGGTTCCACCCGTTTTGTCAGTTCCTCAAGCATCTTTATTATCTCGGGGTTGGTCCCGGGTTCTGCTTCACCCGGCTCTGCGGGCGTTTTCCCAGGACGATTCGGGCTCAACTATGCTAGGGGCTCAGCTTTGGTTCTGCAACCGGGCTTTCCCTGCCTGTTGAGCCTGTAACATTTCGAAAATTACATGCATTGATCCCATCACCTTCGTCGTCGTGTGTACTCTGGGCTATCGATTGGACTCCCCCGTGAATGCTGCTTTCAGGGTCAGTAGGCAAGTTTGCTTCGATAGGCACGTGTGAGTTAGCATCAATCGGATCAGCAAATGAGACTCTGTTGGGGTCAACACGGGGCACCTCGTTGCTGGGTACTACGTTGTTGTTTTTGCCATGGTGGCCGGACTCAGCATCCACGTTCAAATGGGCAGATTGGGAGTTTGACATTTGAAATTTGACCTATAATTAAAAACTCAAAGAACAAGTGTAAAATACAGTACGTTATGGAAATTTGTATCAAATTGCCACTATTATTCTTAGCCCTACGGTGGGCAAGTGGGGATCTTGACTACTTATTAGCGCATTTTAGCTTTTGTTTTAGTCTAAACATTGAATTACGTTCCCAAAACTGATGAAATGTGCAAAATTACAGGAATGTTGAAAATTGGACTCTCGAGATGAAATCCGGCTCAAAGAGGAGTAGTCCGAACACAAGGCAACAAAAGGGCACAGAAGCATACAAAGTGCGATCCGCAGAAGAAATTGCGGACCGCAGAATTCCACCTGTGGTCGCAATCAAGGAAGGAAAACTCAGCAGACTTTTGAGCAAAATGCGGACCACACATAAATTATGCAGCCGCAAAAGCTAGGCTAGGATCCAAGATAAGAGAAATGACAAATAAACCCAAGTCCAAAGCTTCCTCGAATTGCGGTCAACACAAGAATTGTGCGGCCGCAGAAGATTTTCTTGTCGCCGCAATCATACTATTGTAGACCATAGAAGACTGCCTTGCGGCTGCAGTGCTAAATCTATGGACCGCAGAAATATTGCCTCGCGGCCGCAGAATCCCAGCTCCTAGCAGATGAAGAATTGTGTGGCCGCAGAACCTCCCGAAGGGCATTTTTGTCCGAAATTTCCAGCTTTGTATAAATAAACGAGTTTCACAAAATTAGGTCAAATTTTGACATCAGCAAGTACTGTAGCCGTTTTTCTTTGCTTCTTTTGGAAGTTTACTATATTTTGGTGTAATTTACAATAGATTTTATTATTTTAAGCTTGCATTATGAGTTTAATTAGTATTTCTTCTTCTTTTTCTTCAACCCCAAGCATGAGTAGCTAGATTTTTACTAGGGTTGTGACCCAACCCTAGTGTGTTAACCTTACGGGTAATTAAATTAGTGCTTGTTTATGATTGCGTGTTTATTATTTAGCCTAGTTCATGCTTTAATTTGTGAAAATCATGGTTGCTAACATTAGTTTATGCCTATTTGACTTAGTCTTTACTTGAGAAAGAGAGACTTGGTCTAGGAAAACTTGTCTAACAAGGAATTGGGTCAATTGAGAGATTGATTAACCCAATTAAAGGGTTCAACCTAGAGGCAGTAATGACCTGACTTGAGCTTTTATCAACTGTATTGTGTGATACCCATTTGGTCTTGAGAAAGCCAAATTGGGCAAAATCATTCTCTGACCGAGAGGTATCTATAATACACCCTGACCAACAAAACAAGCATTAAGTTATTTATCCCATTAGGCAAACACCTAGGTAATGGTCACAACCCTAGGCTATTTACCAATTTGAAAAATATCAAAAACAATCATCGTAGTCTTATTTCTTTATTCTGCAAACTTTAGTGTAAACTTAGAAATAGAAACAAAACCCTTTTTGTGGAAGTGCAAGTTAAGATAACTCAATTTCACGCATTAGAATATATGCCCCTAACTCCCATCTGGTTCACTGTGGATTCGACCCCGACTTGTTGTTGGGTTACTATAATTGCAATCGTCCGTTTCATACTTTATTTAGAGGTGTGCATTTGGTCACGATCAATGTTTGGTGCCGTTTTCGGGGAGTTAAAAAGGTGTTAGCTATATATTGGTGTGTTTTTGGAATATCTTTTTTTCCTTCCTTGTTACTAATGTGTTTGAGAAATCGTAGGTACAATCATGGCAAACAATGAGCTCGAAAATATTGCTTTGGGGGATGTGGACATTGAGGATTATCAAGTGGATGAGGTTTCTCTTGAGCCTCAAGCCAATAGAAGAGGACGAGTGCCTCATGACAATGTGCCCGTTCCACCTCCACCTCTACCACGAGCAGATCCACACCAGATGTTACCCAATGAAGGATATGTAAGTGTAATAGTCCCTCCCCGTGTTAGGGCGGGAAAATTTTAAATAACAAATGTGATGCTCACTTTGCTAGAGCAACGAGGCTTCTTCACTGGTGCTCCGGGTCAAAATGCATACAAACATTTGAAGGGGTTTGTTGACACGTGTTTGGGGAGTAAACAAACAAATGTCTCCAAGGATGCTTTGAGGCTAAGGCTTTTTCCCTTCTCTCTACGGGGGAAAGCTTTAGATTGGTTGAAACGTTTGCCGAACCATTCCATTCACACTTGGGATGAATTGGCGGAAAAGTTTATTTCTAAGTACTTCTCTCCGGGGCACATGGCTACACTTAGGGATGAGATTGTAGCATTCAAGTAAGAGCGCAATGAACTATTACACGAGATATGGGAGCGATATAGAACAATGGTTAAAGAATGTCCCAACAACGATATGATGGAGAACATGATTCAACAAACTTTCTATCATGGGATCAACAGAACTAACCAATGTGTAGTGAATCAACTTGTCGGTGGGAACTTCATGACTATGCCTTATGCAGAGGCGTGTGAGATCTTAGATAAAATGATGGACACATCATCGGCATGGCAATTCGGACTAATGTTCCACAAGGTGATCCCAACGTGATTCACCTCCACAAAGAGTTGCATGACCATGGGCAAGCCATAGCCGAATTAACTACCACCATGAATCAACTAGCAAAGGCTTAACTTGAAAAAGTGCAAAATCCTAGGCAAGTCAATGCCATGGAAGGAGTAAACATAATGGTGAACAAATGGAAAACGAAGGGTCCACAAGTTCTAAAATGAGTGGACAATTTCGCACATAAAGATAGTGGGTTTGATCAAGATGATTCTTACAATGACCAAGAAGAGGAGGTGCAATGTGTGAACAACTTTCAAGGGCAACGAAACAATTTCCAAGGCCGAAAATTAACAACAATGGCGACCTTAAAACAATCAAGACAATTGGAATACTAACAACCAAGGTAATTGGAGCGGTGGAAACAATCAAGGGAATTGGCATAACAACAACAATCACAAAAATTGAAATGGCAATAATCAACGTAATTGGGGAGGTAAAAATCAAGGTGGATGGGGCGATAATCAAAGAAACCGAGAGTCGAGGTTTCAAAGGTCCCTGATGTATCAACAACCGAGCAACCCGCCTCCTTATCCTTCCCATGGTCCTAGTTCTTCCAACAATGAAATGGGCCGTATTGAGAACATGTTCAAGCAAATAATGGAAAAGAATGCCGATTTCGATGCCCAACTTGGCTCAAACAACACATCGATCTGCAACTTAGAAGTTCAAATAGCACAAATCTCACAATCTCTAAATTCGCGTCCCAAGGGGGCACTACAAAGTAACACGGTGGTGAACCCAAAGGGTTGGAACAACACGGGGCATGTCATGGCCGTTACTACAAGAAGTGGAAGAGGTGGAAATGCACCTACCTCAAGTCAAAGGAAACTTGTGGATGATGAGCAAGTGGTACAAGAAGAAGAGGTCCCAAGCAATGTGATGCAATCAAATGATGAAGTTCGGATTGATATTGATGACAATGTGGAAGAGACTCAAGAGGAGGTGAACCCGTCTAGGGATCACATTATTGACATACCGGAGCTGGTAATACAAAAGGCTAAGGCACCATTACCTAAGCCTCCACCTCCTTACCCTCAAAGGTTTTCCAAGCAAAATGGAGAGAATCAATTCAAAAAATTAATTTAAATGATGAAGAGTCTCTCAATCAATGTTCTATTAGTGGAAGCTTTGGAATAAATGCCCAATTATGCAAAGTTTATGAAGGATTTAGTAACAAAGAAGCGGTCGATGAATTTTGAAACTATCAAAGTCACTCATCAAGTGAGTGCAATTGTGCATGCAATGGCTCCTAAATTGGAAGATCCTGGCGCTTTCACAATTCCTTGTACAATTGGAAGTGCCGACTTTCCTAAAGCTCTTTGTGATCTTGGGGCAAGTATCAATTTGATGCCGTATTCGGTTTTCAAAACCTTGACAACACCCACCTCTATGAGATTGCAAATGGCCGATCGTATAATGAAGAGATCGTTGGAAGTGGTTAAAGATGTATTGGTTCGTGTTGATGAATTTATTCTTCCTGCGGATTTTGTCATTCTTGATTGTGAAGTGGATTATAAGGTGTCGATTATTCTTGGAAGAACTTTTCTTGCTACGGGGAAGGCTCTTTGTGATGTGGAAGCCGGAGAATTCACTTTCCGAGTGGGTGATAAAAAAGTGGTATTTCACGTGTGTAAATCCATGCGGCAACCAAATAGCAACGAAGTGTGTTCTTTTGTGCACTTTGTGACCTATGTGATTATTGATGATACAAGTGCCACGATCAATGTGGGTGATATGTTGGAGGCTGTCTTGCTCAACTTTGATGATGACGAGACGCATGGCTTTATGGAATGTGTGAACTCCTTGCAAAGTATGGGGTCGTATAATTATGCACCCCGAAAACTATCCTTGGATCTTGGAAATAGGAAAACTCCTCCTACAAAGCCTTCCATTGAAGAGCCTCCTACCTTGGAGCTGAAGCCATTGCCTCCACATCTTTGGTATGAATTTCTTGGCCCTTGCTCTACTTTACCGGTTATTCTTTCCTCTTATTTGACAAACGTGCTGGTAGACACTACATTGGTGGTGCTACATCATAGGAAGAAGGCTATTGGATGGACATTGGTGGATATTCGGGGAATAAGCCCGCATTTTTCATGCACAAGATCAACTTGGAGGAGGACACCAAACCATCTATTGAACATTAAAGGAAACTCAATGAGGCTATGCAAGAGGTGGTCAAGAAAGAGACTATCAAGTGGTTGGATGCCGGGGTTATCTACCCCATTTCCCATAGTTCGTGGAATTCTCTGATGCAATGTGTCTCAAAGAAGGGGGCAATGAAGATGGTTACCAATGACAAGAATGAGTTGATTCCTACAATAACCGTGACCGGTTGGAGAGTGTGTATGAACTAATCGCAAGCTTAACAAAGTCACAAGGAAGGATCATTTTGCACTTCCATTCCTTGACCAAATGCTGGCCGGCTGTGCTTTCTACTGCTTTCTAGATGAATATTCAAGCTACAACCAAGTCCTTATTGCTCCAGAGGATGAAGAGAAAATAACCTTTACGTGTCCATATGTTACTTTCGCCTTCAAGCAGTGCCATTTGGTTTGTGTAATGCACCGGAGATTTTTCAAAGGTGTATGATGGCTATCTCCACAGACATGATGGAGGACTACCTTGAAGTTTTCATGGATGACTTCTCGGTGGTTGGGGATTCTTTTGATGATTGTTTGGCGAATCTTGATAAAGTGTTGGCAAGATGTGAAGAAACAAAATAGGTGCTAAATTGAGAGAAATGTCATTTCATGGTCGAGGAAGGAATTTCCCTTAGACAAAAGATCTCAAAGAATGGTATTGAAGCCGACAAGGAAAAGATTGAGGTGATTTCTAAAATTCCACCTCCAACTTCGATGAAAGGCGTGCGGAGTTTCTTAGGCCACGAGGGGTTTTACCGGCGCTTCATGAAAGATTTCTCTAAAGTGGTCAATCCGTTGTACAAGCTTTTAAAGAAAGATGCTAAGTTTCACTTCAATGATGATTGGATGAGAGCCTTTGAATTGTTAAATTTCAAATTGACAACCACTCCCATTATCACCGCTCTTAATTGGATTATTTCTTTTGAGCTCATGTGCGATGCTAGTGATGTAGCAGTTGGAGCTGTTTTGGGGCTGTGCATTAACAAGATTTTTCATCCAGTGTACTATGCTAGTAAGACCATGAATGGTGCCCAAATCAACTATAATTATATGGAGAAAGAGCTTATTGCCATTGTGTTTGCAATTGAGAAGTTCCGTCTATACTTGATGGGTGCGAAAGTTATTATCCACACAGATCATGTGACACTTCGCTATCTTATAAGCAAGAAAGATTCTCAAGCTCGGTTGATGAGATGTGTGCTTTTGTTGCAAGAGTTTGATATTGACATCCAAGATCGAAGAGGGAGTGAAAATCAAGTGGCGGACCACTTGTCTAGTTTGGAGGAGGAGGGGAGGCCGCATGATGGCCTTGAAATCAATGACTCCTTCTCTGATGAGCAACTTTCGACTATTTCAATGAAGGAGGTGCCATAGTTCACGGATCTAGCAAATTTCCTTGTGTGTGGTATCATCCCGGATGAGCTCTCTTCAAACAAAGGAAGAAGCTCAAACGATATTGTCAAGATTATTATTGGGATGAACCATACCTTTTCCGGATTTATACGGATGGGGTAATTAGAAGATGTGTACCGAAAGAAGAGCAAAGCAACATTCTTGGGGCTTGTCATTCTTTGCCATATGGTGATCACCATGGTGGAGCAAGAACGGCGGCCAAAGTTCTAAGTTGCAGTTTCTATTGGCCCACTTTCTACAAGGAAGCAAGTGATATGGTGAAAAGATGTGATGAATGTCAACTGTCCGGTGGAATCTCGAAGAAGAATGAAATGCCTCTCACTACCATTTTGGAGATTGATATCTTTGATGTGTGGGGTATTGACTTTATGGGTCCTTTTGTGAGTTCTTGTGGAAACACCTACATCTTGGTCGCGGTTGATTATGTGTCTAAATGGGTTGAGGCCATTGCTCTACCCAACAATGAAGCGATAAATGTGGTGGCGTTCTTGAAGAAGAATATTTTCACAAGGTTTGGTACTCCGCGGGCTATCATAAGCGATGGGGGGTCGCATTTTTGCAACAAGGTTTTTGACACTTTACTTAGCAAGTATGGTGTTACAAATAAAGTTACGATCCCCTATCATCCACAAACTAGCGGTCAAGTGGAAGTCTCCAACCGGGAGATAAAGTGTATCTTGTCCAAAACAGTAAATGCTAACCGGACGAATTGGTCCAAGAAGCTTGATGATGCATTATGGGCTTATCGGACTGATTTAAAAACTCCTATCAGAATGTCTCCATACTGGTTGGTGTTCGGCAAAGCTTGTCATCTTCCGGTGGAACTTCAGCACAAAGCCATGTGGGCTTTAAAGAAGTTGAATCTTGATTGAGATGTAGCCGCTAACTTGAGGGTTGCACATTTGAATGAATTAGATGAGTTCCGATACCATACTGAAGCAAGTTCGTCCTTGTACAAATAAAAGATGAAATATCTTTATGATAAATACATTTGGAACAAAGAGTTCGAGGTGGGGTGATCTTGTATTGTTGTTCAACTCACGGTTGAGGATATTTCCCAGAAAACTAAAGTCTAAATGGAGTGGTCCCTTTGAAATTGTGAGTGTGACACCTTTTGGTGCATTGGACTTGAAGAACAAAAACAATGAGGTATTCCGAGTCAATGGCCGCCGGGCGAAGCACTGTTTAGGTGAAGTTGGTGCTCGCCACGTTGTGGTGGTGATTCATTTCAAATGATGATAATCTGCATCGTGTCGCAACGTTAAATCAGATGCTTATTAGGAGGCAACCCATGTTTGTTTTTCTTTTCTTTGTTTCTTTTGAAGTTAGGAGTCATTTTAATGCTAACTTGATTTGAAGTTTGCAGGGATGAGTGTGTCTTATAGGAATTGTGGATAGAAATTTGGGTAAGTGTTGAAAGAATTACGGACCGCAATTGCATTGTGCGGACCGCACAATTATGGTTGCAGCAGCAGAAGGTGCTCTGCGGCCGCATAATTACATTGCTGACCGCATAAATTGAAGGTGGAAAATGTTAGCTCTCTGAAGTTGGCCTGTCAGAAAAATGGCTGATCTGCAGCCGGAACACAAAACTGCGGACCGCAAACCAAATGGTGTCCAAGCCCCCCAGGTAACAGATTGTGGACCGCAATTGGAATTCTGCGGCCGCACTCACTTCTCTTTCCCTTAGCAAAAACCGACAAGTATAAATAGAGGGCTTAGGGCTACTGTTACCCTTTTCTCTCTCTAAGCGCACAACTTGCACAAATTTGAAATTTCTTCTGAAATCATCTGCCCACACGCCTAGCAACTGTAATCACTCATTTCTTGCACTCATTCATATTTGGTTCAATTACTTGGTAGAGTATTTCAATTTTTAATTTTATTCATAGCTTTTTAATTAATTTTTGGCCATTTGTCTGTTGAATCTAGTTGTACATACTTGTGGTGTTAAATCTGTAGTGGGAAAAATGGTAAATACTCTAGGGGGAATGGGTCAATATATTTTCATGCTTATACTTTATTTCCATATCGAAATTTGTGCCAAACATTGCAAGCCCTAGATAAAATTGACGAACTGTTCGTAATTGTTAGAATCTGCGTCGGCACAAGCAATTGTGCGGTCTGCCGAAGTTGATTCTAGGTAAGCTTAATTATACATGAGTCTACGGTCACAAGGAAAATTATGCGGACCGCACAATTTTCATTGCTGCAGCAAAATAGTTCTTTTCCTATCTTCAGAGAAGGGTATTATTTGTGATTCAATGTATGGCAGCAAGAAAATTATGGGGACTGCAGAAAATAGGTTGCAAACATAAAATAGCCAATTCTCTGTTATCAGAGAGTTGGCATATTTGTGGTATCTGAGTTGCGGCCGTAGGAAAAATATGCGGACCGCAATCCAATTCTGTGGTCGCAAGAGAAAAATTTGCAGTCCGCAAAGCCCTTTATGCAGCCGCAATCAAGAATCTGTGGACCGCAAATCCCTACCCTGCAAGCATTTTCAACTGTGTTCCTCATTGTGTCTTTTAGTGTATCCTTGCATTCATTGTATGTCTGAACTTGAATCGGATCTAACAATCGCCTTTGCTTGGTACAGAAAATGGTTCGATCTAGAGGCAGGGGTGACACTTCAAAAGGAAGGGGTGACCCTTCTTGGGGACGAGGGAAGAGACCCTTGCCTAGTGCCCAACAACATGAAATCAGGAAGAAAACAACAACCGACAGAGCTGCAGCCCTCTAGGGAAGCATCAGAGGGCAACTTATCCTCTGTACATGAGCAGCCGGCTGTCCAGTCAAGGCCGCCAAAGAGGTATCAGCTCAGGGACGAGTTGCCCACATCCCATAGCACTTCCGAGGGTTTGGAGAGTGCCAATTAGGCTTCTAAGCCTTCCAATACACCTGTCCTGCAGGCACCATAGACATTAATTCATGACATCCCTAATGATGGAAGGGGGGGAGATGCTACAGTTTCCAGCCTTAAGCGGTCAAAGAAGAAAGAGGTATGGGAGGATCGATTTGTTAGCTTGGCTGCTTTCTCCAGTTTCCGTGAATGGTGGCCAGTGAGGTCGCTCACACTTGAGCGACAGTTTCAGTTAAAAGATCTGGAGAGGTATAACCTCGCATTATTGAGATAGTTTAGAGAGCGCAAAGGGTGGATGTGGTTTATCCAGAGCGTGGTGGATGCTAAGGAGTACCTTGTCCTGGAATTTTACGCCAATGTGGCGCTTATCAAGAAAGGGACAAAGGTGACAAAAGTGAGAAACCTCATGGAGCGATTTGATCAGCACACATGGAACACCTACTTGGGATTTGATGATGTCGAGCCCACAGAGTACTTAGAGAAATATGCACTTGGGGATGCAGCTCGTCCTTGGCTAGTAGAGATTCTAGCAGCTCCTGGAACACCACCACCATGGATCACAGCATGGGTTTCTATTCACAGGAGCACGCTGGGCTTCAAGGCAAAGGGGTGGCAAACCTTTTTATGCAGCAGACTAGACCCGTGCCTGAATGAGTCATATTTTCCGATCCCTCGGGCACTTCTAATTGCTTCCATCATGGCCAAGTACCTTATCAATGTGGGTGCCTTGATGTCAGCCAACATCTCTGTGGTTTCCCAGCAAGCTGACACATCCTACCCGTATCCCAACACCATTACAGAGTATCTCACGGATGCGAGGGTAGAGCCGAGGGACTTCGATACAAAGTTGCGGGCGAAGAAACCTTTCTCATGGAACTCATTAATTGATGCACACAACCCTAGGAGAAAGGGTCAGCCGTCTACCACCACAAGCCAGTATGATGAGCCATCCGTGGTAGTTGCAGAGGCAGTTGATGTTCCATCCACTTCAGCCGAGCCTTTATCTAGTGCCGCAGCCATGCCTCCACCACCATTCCAGTTCCTACAGCAGTTCCTGTCATAGGTTCCACCTCGGCTTTGAATCCGGTACCCATTCCTACTGCTCCACATTTTGTGTTATGAGTCTCCCAGACATTGGCGAGCCTCGACAACTGGATGTAGACAGCCACTGTAAAGTTGTCTGGCATATCCAGTACTGTTGCAGCACAGTCTTCTATGTCGGCACCTCAGATGCCCCCATTAGTGGAAGAAACATTGAAGAAGTTCCTGGAGAATTAGAACACAATCATGGCTACTTTGGCATGCCACGGGTCAGTGATCGAAGAGCTGGGCAAAGAAGTAAAGAAGATAAGAAAGTCCAGGCCTCCAAGAAGTCAGTGGACAAGCTCCGGAGACAGCTTACCAAGCTTGCTGCAGCTGGAGATATTCCATTTCACATGCTGATTGACCCATACCATCCAGGCCCAGATCCTACAGCATCAACAGCACCAGTGGCACCTGCTGGCCAGTCTGAGGAGCCAGACTTTGGTGCCGACACTGCCGAGGCAGTGCATCAGATGTTCACCAACCCAGTCACCCCCAGAGTTGAGGATGACGAGATCCAGTTGGATGAGACTAAGGGTGGTGATGTTGCTGTGGACACAGAGATGTCCAAGGAGCCATAGGGAGTTCTTCTTCACTCTTACCCTTCCTTTACTCTTATTTTGTTAAGCATTGGGGACAATGCTTATTTTTATTCGGGGGTGGAGTTTATTTGATCTTATTTGTTGATTCTGAGACATTTGGCTTGTAATAACTTAATACTATTTTCTTTTTCATCTCTCATTATGTATATATCTTCTCCTTCTCCCTCATTATGTATATTCATTATGCTTTTGATAGTTTTTGCTTTGTAGCTTCTTTATGTTTGTTTTCCTATTAGTTAGTGTTTAATTTAGTAGCTTCTTTTTGAGTTAGTAGCTTCTTTATTTGTTTTAGTAGGTTCTTTTTAGGTTTTAGTAGATAATAAGCCTTTGGTTTTCTTAATGCCACGGTTCTTTCCAAAGTTAGTTTTTTGTGTGAACCGGTTAACTTTTTCCAACGATGGATGGCGTGACAACCTTCTTAAGGGAATGAGTCCTTTTTGTGTTTAGGTAATAATAGTAGGAGTAATGAATAAAAAGACCGAATTGAGTCATGCTCTAAGAGTCAATCGTGCTTCATTTGGTACCAACACACTTAACTACGTGCTTATGGTTAGAAACATGGTCTTTGAAAGAAATAGCTCTAGTTCGTGACTTTGTGACTCTTGTTTTGATTTGGGGCAATCATTGAGTGGTTTAATTAAACTATAGTGATATTCAATCTTGAATGTGGTCATTGTGGGCCCTCGACTCTATCCTCTTTAACAATCTAGTTGCGTGAGGGGTGATATGCTTTGATGCTAGTCCAAGTATCCGTGCGAAAGGTCTAGAACTTGCCCCGAATATGTTTCAAGGCGAAATCTTAAGTTTTGCTTGGCTTCAGAAGTGATTGTAGGCTTTTCTTGGCCCGTTTGAATTTTCTATTGCCTACCAATGTTGTTATCCCTAGTCAACCCATTTGAGCCTTGAGCCTTTCTCATTTGATAACCATGTTACAAGCCTTTGTCGGTATTGGCATGACCCTCTCTTGGCACCTGAGCTTTCCTTAACACTCTTGTGAAATAATTGGCTAAAAACGTAAGTTTGGGGGAGAGACGAGGAAGTTGAAAGAGGTATCAAGGCACAAAAAGAGAAAAAGAAACGATGAGAAGGAAAGGGCAAGAAAAGAAAAGAACAAAAAGAAAAATACAAAAAAAAAATGAATAAGTGGAAGAGTTGAAGGGATTCAAATAGAGGTAATGATCCAAAACATGGAGAAATCAAAGAGGGAGAAAATAAATGTCATAATCAAGAAAGAGTGATGTTAAGTCTCTCTAGTTCCCCAAGGAAAAGAAAGTGCCTCAAAGAAATTTGCAAAGTGCGAGCCGAGAATAAAAGATGGAGTGCTTAAGGAAAGGTGGACCCACTCAACCATAATGTATCCAACCTAATCCAAAAGCCTTCATTACATCCCAAAAGAAGCCCTACTTGATTTCAAGCCGAGTGAGCTTACATTAGTGGCGATTTACATGAGGTGCAAGCTTATGGTACTTGAACCGTACTTGCGATATTCTTTTGATAGAGATGAGTGAACCTGTCATAAATTTTTGGATTGAGTGCTAAAATTCTTAAGTGAGCTATGCGACTGGAGAGTAGAGGAGGAGGAGGTTAGGGCCCACAATGACCTACATGAGGGAGCGAGCTTCCTTGATGAATAAAGTCAACTCTTGTTGCTCAAGTGTCACATTAGAACTATACGTGCATAAATGTTTAACTTGTTGCCTTGCTGATAATACATAAGTAGTGTGGATAATTGTTGGTCCCAACTGATGTGTGAATGACTCACCTTTGACTGGCTGAAATGACCCTTAACTTGTGGAGGTGGGAACTATTTTGTTGCTTGAGGACAAGTAAAAACTTAACTTTGGGAGAGTTGATAAGTGGGGATTTTGACTACTTATTTGCGCCTCTTAGCTTTTGTTTTAATCGAAAAGTATTGTATTACGTTCCCGAAACTAATAAAATGTGTAAAATTGCAAGAATGTTGGAAGTTGGACTACCGAGATGAAATCCGGCTCAAAGAGCAATAGTCCGAGCACAACGCAACAAAAGGTCACAAAAGCATACGAAATGCAGTCCGCAGAAAGAATTCTGCGGCCACAGAAGAAATTGCAGACTGCAGAATTTCACTTGCGGCTGCAAAAAAAATTGCGGACCGCAGAATTCCACCTGCGGCCGCAATTAAGGAAGGAAAACTCAGCAGACTTTTGAGCAAAATGCGGACCGCACATGAATTGTGCGGCCACAAAAGCTAGGCTAGGATCCAAGATTAGAGAGATGACAAAAAAAGTCAAGTCCAGAGCTTCCTCGAATTACGGTCCGCACAAGAATTATGCGGCCGCAAAAGATTATCTTGCGGCTGTAATTATACTATTGCCTACACCAAAAGAGTGCCTTGCGGCCGCAGTGCTAAATCTGTGGACCACAAAAATATTGCCTCGCGGCCGCAGAATCCCAGCTCCTGCTAGATGAAGAATTCTGCGGGCCGCACATGGAATTCTGCGGCCGTAGAACTTCACAAAGGGCATTTTTTTTCGAAATTTTCAGCCTTGTATAAATAAACGAGTTTCACAAAATTAGGTCAAAATTTGACATCAGCAAGTACTATAGCCGTTTTTCTTTGCCTCTTTTGGAAGTTTACTATATTCTGGTGTAGTTTACAATAAATTTTATTATTTTAAGCTTACATTATGAGTTTAATTAGTCTTTCTTCTTCTATTTCTTCAACCCCAAGCATGAGTAGCTAGATTTTTACTAGGGTTGTGACCCAACCCTAGTGTGTTAACCTTATGGGTAATTAAATTAGTGCTTGTTTATGATTGAGTGTTTATTATTTAGCCTAGTTCATGCTTTAATTTGTGAAATTAATGATTGCAAATATTAGTTCTTGCCTATTTGACTTAGTCTCTACTTGAGAAAGAGAGACTTAGTCTAGGAAAACTTGGCTAACAAGAAATTGGGTCAATCGAGAGATTGATTAACCCAATTAAAGGGTTCAACCTAGAGATAGTAATAACCCGACTTGAGCTTTTATCAACTTTATTATGTGATACCCATTTGGTCTTGAGAAAGCCAAATTGGGCAAAATCATTCTCTGACCGAGAGGTATTGAGTGCGTAATTGAGAGTTGATAGCTATAATACACCCCGATCAACAAAATAAGCATTAAGTTATTTATCTTATTAGGAAAACACCTAGGTAATGGTTACATCACTATGCTTTTTACCAATTTGAAAAACATCAAAAACAATGATCCTAGTCTTTTTTTTTTTTATTCTGCAAACTTTAGTGTAAAATTAGAAATAGAAACAAAACCCTTTTTGTGAAAGTACAAATTAAGATAATTCAATTTCACGCATTAGAATATATACCCCTAACTCCCATCTAGCTCCTTGTGGATTCGACCCCGACTCGTCGTTGGGTTACTATAATTGCAATCAACCGTTTCATACCTTGTTTAGAGTGTGCATTTGGACGCAATCAAGGATACGTGGGTTAATTCAATACAAATGATAAATTGAGTTAGATTAAATAGATAAGGGATGTAATAAATTATCAAACCAATCAAGAGGAATGATCCCGGACTTAGTAATAGCTTAATGAATTGCCTGCCTTCAATCCCGAGCTCACGTTATTGATGATAGATCAACAAAAGTAAGAACTTTGAATAACAGAAACAAATAGAGTATATTGCCTTGATGTGAATGTTACAGAGTCCCTAATAAATAATCATACCCCCCTTTATATAGTATGAGAGTCTTATCCTAAGTAAAATTTCTCAAAAGGTAAAGATTTTCTGTTTAACTAATCACCGGTTTTCTGCCGATACGTGCCGAGATTCACGTCGTGACGTCCGGCTAGTCACGGATATCACGACCTTTCGTTGGTGATGCTCGATTATTTGGTAATGCCCTCCGAGATTTTTGGGATTCGAACCGATCCTGGGGGTCGTGGCCTCGATACTCCCAAGGGCAGACGTTTTGCCCGGACCCCGACTCAAGGGGCTCCTACCTCGATTCCAGTCTCTTACTGTCACATCTTTTCCTCTTACTTCATCGAAAATCGAAGCGTCCCAAAGATAAACGGGTGCATGTATACAAAAGAAAAAAACCGTGTGGTTGGTATTTCGCTCATATTTCTAAGCTGGGCGAATGTGAACATCATCACCCCAGTTTTATTTGTCCCAGAAGGTATGGAGATGCTCTGATCGGATAACGGGGGTGTACTCCCTCTCCGAAGTGTTTCGGTCCCCATTTTGTTTCTCCGTCTTAATCCAGAGAGCATAGTCCAAACTCCAATGTAAAACTTTTTTGGGAACTACTTCTGAAATAGTAGGTTACTAATCGTCCTTTTTGCTTTTTTGAAGGAGGTTTCACGGTCGAATTTTTCTTTTTCTCGTCAATGTTGGTATTTTCCCCCTTTAAATTCATCAAAAATAGTGGTGGCAGCGGAAGAACATCTATCAGTAGCGCCAGAAATTAAAGTAGCAAAAGACTCGAAAGACTGAAGGTTAAGATTTTTCAATTCCATGGCAAGATACAAGGTTTGGAACTAAAAATTTTTAGGGATAGGCAAAAGATGCTAAGGCAAGATGCAGTCAGCAAGTTATTTGGAGAATGAAGAAGATATGTAGAGTAAGTGACAAGGTCGCTTTAGATTCGAAATAATGGTGTCTAGACACATTTTGTTTCCCCCTAAAAACTTTCCTCTTCTCGGCTATTTCTCTTGAACTATCTAAAAAGTGGAGAACTATATATATATTGGTAAAATATAAATGTTACACGTGGCCAATATAGAAATCAACACGCGAGATGCGTTTACCAATATCTCTTAAGTCAATTGAAGATCGAGTAACCACCCGAGAAGCTCATCCCGGGTTCAACACACGCGAGTTAGAAATTGTTATGCCAGAATGGACCATTCGATTAGTCTTTAGTGTCCGGATAAGCTAACTTCCTCAAGCCAACGGACTCCAAAATGTCAGGGCTCCGTATTAACTCTTCAGCGATTACATATCCACAAGCCAAGCGTAACACACGAAATTTGTTGATAATGCTCATAACGGGAAGACTTGAATTCCTCTCTTCCATAATGATAACCTATTCAGACTCAATTTACTTACTCTTTCTATACTCATGGAGCATTATTCTTTAAACTTTTCTCGGCTAAGAGTTCCTCAATAAGAACTCCTTTGTTTTGTTCTTCTACCTACTTCGTTACATTTTGGTTATTTTCTACTAGTAAAGCTTAATTCTACTGATTTAATTCAATTGCTTGTAGCCCTACTAGATAAATTTAAATTAAATTACTTAAAACTCAAATTTTAGGTTAAACAAATTGTAGACAATAAATTGCATCAAGAAAATAATTGAGACCGAAAAATATTGTAATAATTATTAATACTTTATTTCAAATGATTTGAGTGTACAATCTCTATGAATCCTCTCATTTTTCTTTTCTAAGATAAATTCAAGGGCCTTTGAATCTATATTTGATGACGCGAAAAATGATCTTGAATTCAACTAGCACGAACTTTAATTTGAACTTGTACTCCTTGAACTTTGATTCGTTTTTCATTCTTCAGCTTGAACTTGATTGCTTGAAACTTGAAACTTGTAGAGAAATTTGCGGCATTTGATCTACGAGCTCTCTCTTGCTTCTTGTTATGAGATTCTGGTGTCTTTTTTGAGTTATAAAGACCCCTATTTATAGTTGGAAGAGAAGAGTTGTGATGAGAACAAACTCTTTTCAACCAATTCAGATTGAAGCATGACAAAGATGCATTTGGTTGGCTAGAACCTGTCACTTGCACATGTGGCACTGTTTCATTGGCTTTTTAATTTGACTTGGCATGCCTTGTCATTTTGACACGTGACATAATTCTATTGGCTCTTCCATTTGACTTGTCATGCCACGTCATCTAACACGTGGCACCAAATCGGGCCTCTACGAAGATGACATCTTGAGTTTAATGAAGTGGACTCATCACATATGGCCCAAGTAAATGAGCTAGCCCAATAAATTTGGATTTATTTAACACACATATATTTGACTAATATAATTAATCTAATTATATTGGCCGATAATATTTATTTGGACCAAAATATAATTAATTTGAGATTAAATTCAAATTTCTTATGGATTTTATACAAAATTTTAACTGCATACAAATGCCCCTACTTCAAGACTTATCGGAATGTAGACTAATCGAAACTTAAAAATTGGGCTTGAATTCCACGTAGAAGACATATTTGTTCTCTTAAAAGTTATCGGAAATTGAACTTTCTCTTTTCTTGTCAAGAAAAAAATTATCATATTATAATGGCATGTATAAAATATACATAATGACCAAACATTAGTCATCATGTAGGACAAATTTATGAAAACCTTTTTTCATTCTTTGCATTTAAGAAAAGTTTTCATTTCATTTGCACCACTAAGGTACGTGGCTATCCATGATCAGAAGATTTAATCCATATAGCGTTGCCTTCTTTCTCCGAGTTGTACGTCTCTTTCATTCTCCGACTAGAATATTTTAAAATGCAGGCTCGTTATGCACAACTAGCATTTTTCAAGTTTGGGTAAGAGTAGAATTATAGCGTCCCAATGCATGACGGAAGATAATTGTGCTAGCCGCCTTTTCAACTGCTCCCACATCCGAAAACACTTTCTCAACACTCTCTTTGGGATCTCTATAAATAGATACATGCTCTTCAACTTGTAGGCACTAATTTGCCGGGCCTTTTGACGATTATAGAGCAAGAGCATAGTGAAGGTAAGTCCTTTTTTATTCTTCTACGTATTCTTATTTTTCTTTTCCTTTTCTTTTCTTTTTTGTAGGCCAAGCCGTCATGGATAAATTCTTGTTCAAAGGGATGATCCATTCATAAAGAAGTTGATCCTAAAAATGGGAGGGACGATCTTAGAGTGTGAAAGGATGGATACTCATTCCCGCCCGAAACTGGAGGGATAACTTAGAGTGTGAATGAATGATTACTCATTCCCGCCCAGAAATTGGAGACATAACTCAAGGTGTGAAGGGATAGATACTCATTCCCACCCGAAAATTAGAGGGATAACTTTAGGGTGTTAAGGGATGGATACTCATCCCCGCCTGAAAATCGGAGGCCGTTTCTTCTATTAAGATATTTATACCCATTCCAATATTCCTGATTTGGACGTTGATGATTTGTCTCCTTTGCAGCTCAAAGATATGGTAAATTTAAGAGAGTACACCTCACCTTCCTCAAACTTAAATATCTCATAATTGAGACTGAAGATGGCGTAGAACAAACCAAATTTTTGATTCACACCCCACAAGTCGGTCGGTATGTAGGCTCGTGGTCTTCCTTGGGGAACACGCTTCATGTAGAAACTTGAACTTTGGAGCACAAGTCTACTTCTAATCCATTATCCAAGTTGTGTTCTCTGATAAATATGAATTTTGACAAGTTATTAATACCTTCTTGCTTTACTTTTAGTCTAAAAGTGTTGATTTATGTTCCCAAAACTATTGAAAGTGTGTAAATTGCAGGAATGTTGGAGATTTTGACTCTAATGAATAAATTTAACCAAAAAAGGAGTGGTCCGACTCATAAAGCAAGAATGGGCACATAAGACCAAATGTACGATTTGCAGAAGAAAGCTTGGACTGCAGAGTTCTCTGCAGTCGTAGATCTGGTGTGAAGCTAAGAAGCTGATTGAAGAGACGTGCGGACCACAAATAATTTGTGAGGCTACAAAACATGGTCACACTGACAAGAATTTAAAAAGTCCAGAGAGTGAACAAAACGACCAAGATTGAAGCCTTGCCGGAAGTGCGGACCGCACATGGAATTATGCGGCCGCAAAAGCTGAAGCGAGGCCGCAGATCAAATTGTGCGACTACAAAATGTCTCAACATGTAGAATCGATCAAAGTGCGGACTGCACATGGAATTGTGCGGTCACGGAACCTCCAGATGGATATTTTTGTCGGTGAATTTTGGGCCATTATAAATAGACGAGAATCACCTTTTTAGGTCAAATTTTGTAGTTTTTTGAGCTGTAACTGTTGTAGTTTACCATTTTTGATAATTTGTGATCAATTTGCGCCAAAAACACAATCGTTTATCGTTTTAATTTTATATTATGCCTTTAATTAGTGTTTCTTATTTATTTTCTTCCATTTATACTATGAGTAGCTAGATATTTACTAGGGTGGTGATCCAATCAAATATTGGGTATTTGTTATTTAGCCTTGTTCATGTTTTAATTTTAGATTTAATGGTTGCAAACATTGACTCATGCCTTTTTGACTTGGTCTTTACTTGAGAAAGAGAGACCTAGTCTAGGAAAACTTGGCTAACTAGAATTTAGGCTAGTTAAGGATTTGACTAACCTAATTAAAGGGTTTGACCTAGAGATAGGAAAAATCCGACTTGCGCTCATATCAACTATTTGGCTTGATACCCGTTTGGGCTTAAGAAAGACAAATTGGGCAAAATCACTCTATGACCGAGAGGTATCGAGTGGGTAACTTAGAGTTGAGAGCTATAATACACCCCAATCACTGAAATAAGTGTTAAAGTAATTAACCCATTAGGCTAATACCTAGGCGAAAGTTACATCCCTAGGACTTTTACCTATTTGAAAACAACCAAAAACGATTAATCAATTTCTAGTTTTATTTCTCTAGTTAATCACTGATAGTATAGTTTACAGAAGTAATTTGCAAAACCAACTTGTTCGGAAGTGTATTTAAGCTATTTCTTCTACACACATCAAGTTTACACTCTAACACCCATACTTAGCTCCTTGAGGAAATCGACCCCGACTCATAGTTGGGTACTATACTTCCAGTGACCTCTTCCACTCATTGTTGAGTGTGGATTGAGAGTGAATCAAATTTTTGGTGCCGCTGCTGGGGATATAAAACGGTGTTAGCTATATATTTGAGTGTGTTTTTGGAATATCTTCTTTCCCTTCCGTGTTACTAACTTGTTTAAGAAACCATACGTACAAACATGGCGAACAATGAGCTCGAAAATATGCCTTTGGGGGACTTGCACGGTGAGGAGGAACAACTCGATGAGGTACCTCAAGTGCCACGAGCTAATCGGCGAGGCCGGGTACCACAAGACAACGTGCTCGTTCCACTCCCACCTCCACCACATCCACCACAAGCGACTCCACATCGGATATTGCCCAACGAAGGTTATGCTAGTGCAATATTCCCTCCCCGTATTAGGGACTTATAAATCACCAACGTGATGCTCACTTTACTTGAGCAACTGGGCTTCTTCACCGGTGCACCAACCCAAAATGCTTACAAACATTTGAAGGGTTTTGTGGATACATGTTGGGGGAGCAAGCAAACAAATGTTCCGAGGATGCATTGAAGGCTTTTTTCCTTCTCTCTATGGGGGAAAGCTTTAGATTGGTTGGAATGTTTGCCGAACTATTCAATTCACACTTGTGATGAGTTGGCAGCCAAGCTCATTGCTAAGTTTTTCTCTCCCGGGCACATGGCTACTCTTCGGGATGGAATCTTAGCATTCAAGTAAGAGCCCAATGAACCCTTGCATAAGATTTGGGAGAGATATCGGACGATGGTGAAAGAGTGCCCAAACACTAATATGACCGACAACATGATTGAACAAACTTTCTAATGTGGTATCAGTATTACGAACCAATGTGTGGTCAATCAATTGACCAGTGGCAATTTTATGTTAACTCATTCGTTATTGAGCCATATAGTCCGCATCGGTGTGGTCATCAATTTAGATTTTATCAAAACGTCTCTAGTTTTTAGAGACTGATATCCGTAGTGACTCTCTAGATGAAGAATCAAATTTTAGAGGATTTGCACACAATATCGGTCTATGTCATGTGCGACTTTCTTCTCAACGGGAGATCTTGTGGAGAAGCTTTTCTCCACTAATATATCTTGGTGGGAGAAAGTGCGTGGAAAGATCTTTGAGGATAATCTACAAGATCTAATAGACAATGTTATGCCAAACTTTACTACTCCTTTAGGGGATGAAGATCAAGGTGCTGGAAAGACGCTCCCAAAAGTCAACGAACCAACTACTCCAATCCCAAAAGTAGTTACACAACCTAAGAAAAGGAAGCTTAAATCCTCAAAGGCAGCTATGAAAAAGGTGGTGTGCACTTCAACAATTATAGAGAAACACCCTCAAGTTCTTTCATTTAGCAAGTGAGTTCCTCAAGATACAAGCTAAAGTACTAACGAAGATCAACATTGGGAAAGGAAAAGACCTAACCTAATAGAGGTTGTAGAGGTTCCATGTGTTGATAGTCTCTCAAGAACGCACACAGTTTGTAAAAAAGAGGTAAAATGAAATAACCTCACCTCTTTCCACTCTTTTTTTTTATGAGCGAATAGATTTACTAAAAATTACTTTCTTTCTTTGCCCTTTCCTTGTGCAACTAAATTCCATTGGGCATCCGATATCATCCCCACATGATAAGCCACAAGTTAGTGATAAATCCATTGTAGGGCTTATATCTAAAGCGAAGTCATCTTCAAAGGCATCATCTATCCCTTATGACAAAGCCCTAAAAAGACAAACTCCAAATGCGATCGCATCCTATCAACGATAGATGCAACAATATCTATTTTTGAAGGAAAGAACACCGTCTTTAATCTCAAAAAAGACATTCATCTTGGGCCTTTTGGAGGATATTTGCCATAGACTCTCCAAAACTTGTGCAAATTTCTCTCGTCTTATAAAGAGCAACTTACTGAGATTAATTTCTAAGGATATGAAGAAGGCGGACGTTTTGGATCTTTCTCCATTAGAGAGTTTACTGGATTCTCTTTTCAAGCTTGTCGCTTCATATGACCAAGAGCGATCCAATTTGGCTGATGAGACGAGTGAAGATAAGAAGCTAGAGCTGATTTCCAAAGCCAAGTAGTGTCTCGAATTGTTCAAATTTGAAGCAAGCGAGAGGTCAAGAAAGTTTCCTCTAGTGAAAGGAAACTGAAGAAAGTTGTGAAAAGGTTGCAGACACAATAACAAGAGAAGGATAATCTCGAAGGTGTTATGGAAGCGTCTCAAAAAAGGAAGTTGAAGAGATTCAAGCAAAATTCAGTTGCCAAGACTGAGGCCTCTTCATATGACAAGTAAATTTGCTGATTGTTGATGATTCGGCCAATCTGGAGGAGAAGAAAAAGAACATGGAGGCTAGCTGTTAAGAATTGATCAATTACAAGTTCCGTTTAGATTAGACTATAAGCATAATCTCCCATTTTATTTTTATACTAGATTTACCTAGTGGATATTTATTTCATCATAAATAAGACTGCTTTTCTTTTGCTTTACATTGTGTCACTTTTATCTTAGTGTCATTCATCTTTGTCAGCTTACACGCTTGTAACAAAAGGATTCATATCTTGCTGCGAGAAAGTACAAATAACGGACCCTTTGATTTCCCAAAAATCAGGCTTCAATATCTAAAGCAATATCCAAATTTTGGAACAGTTCTGTTAACCTATATTTGACGTATCCTTGCCCATTATGAGTCCTGGTGCTATTTAAACCTTCGTGTATGATTGATAATGTTAAAGTCTTCATGCCCAGTTGAGTGGATTGTTACAAACTATGTTCATTAGCCTGTTTGTTATTGATTATATTTGCACCAGACCCTCATGCTAGGTATCTTACTTGTTTCTGTCTGTGATTCTGCAAGATTTCACTGACAAGTTTGTGTTTAAGTTAATCTTAGATCATATTATATCTTGAAACTCTACCTGGGATTGTATATTAGTTTGTGATGTTCCATCCTGTCTGCTGAACTTCTAGCATATTATGTATATAACTTCGTGCGATCTCATGTACCTGCTCTGGTTTAAACTACTCGAGTGGTTTGATTAATTTATGAACACCTTGTTACTCATGTGGTTAAGTCTGGCATCGCTGGGTAAGTTAGTTCCCCCTTCAGACTTGGTATGGGTCTGTGTTCGAGTCATGCAGCTGATACACTCTAATGTCCTGGGTTATACCTATACCCGGGTTTACTATTTTGGGTGAAGAATGAGATCACTGAAGACCTTGAAGTTGTTGGGTTATTCCTCTTTGGGCGTGCTCTGCTTATTGGGCCTGTACTCATTTAGCTTGTAATATTCGAGCATGTATTCTTCATTTTGGGCCTGTAATGATTTGTAAACAAAATATTGGGGCGTTACTGAAATTGGGGAATGGGTGTGTTTGTTCTTGCATAAAGGGTAGAGAACATGCCTATAGGGCCCATGTGTTTTATTTGGTATTCAATTGGACTTGCTTTACTTCTGTAAGCTAATAGAAATCATGTCTATAGGAACCACACATATCTCATGTAATTTGACTAATACTCACTACCTCAAACATGTTAGCAGTCACTATACTTGATTTCTATGTTACTACAGTGCGTTTAGACAGCATGCCTATAGGATGTGTAAAATATGCTTTGCCAACCTAGAAACCATGCCTTCAGGAATTCAAATAATCCATTGGTCAATTGCTTCTAATACTTTTAGTGTACTGCCCATCTAGATATTATGAATATAGGAACCTAATCTTTTAATCGACTACTTCTGTTGTTTTCAGTACACTGCACCGCCTAGATGACATGCCTATAGGAGTAAAGTGTTAAAAAATCAAGAATAGTTGTCAATTGTTAGAATCCTGCCTATAGGATGCCGTTACTCATAAGAACTGCTATGGGATCAAAGTTGTTAATACTAGACTCTCAAATCTATTTCATTGCCTAAGTTATGCCACTACTAGAAATCATGCCTATAGGATAGTGTCACCCTCCTAAGACGCCTATTTATAAAATCAGTGCTAATAATCCTGGGTCTGCAAACAGTTTACTGCCTCCTCGCCTAAGCCATTTAAAACAATAATGATCCATATACGTTACTGGAATTCAGAATCACCTAGAAACCATGCCTATAGGACTCTAAGTCTTGATTCTGAAACTATGTACTGCCTAAGCTACCTGCGTGCATTTGTTGTTTATATGTGGAGGCTAACTTGGGCCTTTAATTATCTTTATGTGAAGTCCTATCTCTTTTGAATGTCCCTTAGTTTTACCATTTTGAGCAACCTAGGTGAAGTCTAGAACCATCTAAATAGTAGGTCCAAAGCCTCCTGGACCATAGGTATGGGACGGGAAGTGCACGTATAGGATACGATTTAGAATTGAATTAGAGCGCTTTTAAGTAAAAATCGGATCACACAGCAGACCTGAAGAAAATTTTCAATCGGCTTCGAAAACACAACTTGATGTTGAACCTTGCAAAATGTGCCTTTGGAGTCCCTACTGGAAAATTGTTAGGTTTCATCTTCAGCCGCAGAGGTATTGAGCTGGACCCGTTAAAAATCAAAGCTATCTAGGACTTGCCACTGCCAAAGAATAAGAAAGATGTGATGAGTTTTCTAGGGCGCCTCAATTATATCAGCCGTTTTATAGCACAATCAACAGTGATATGTGAGTCATTATTCAAAATGCAAAGGGAAGAAGATATTAAGAGCAGGGTATTTTTGGATTACTATGAAAACAGACTACATCAAATATGTTCAAAAGTGTCACCAATGCCAGATACATGCTGATATGATACGAGTATCGCCCAACGAACTCAATGCAACGAGTTCAACCTGGCCTTTATCTACTTGGGGCATGGATGTCATCAGACCAATCGAACCCGTTGCTTCAAACGGACATAAGTTTATTTTGGTGGCTATAGACTTTCACAAAATGGGTTGAAGCCGCATCCTATAAAGTTATAACTAAGAAGGTCGTAGCAGATTTGTTTGGGACCGCATTGTTTGTCGATTTGGAGTACTTAGTCAATCATTACTGACAACGCCGCCAATCTTGACAATGACCTGATGAAAGCTATGTGTAAAACATTCAAGATTAAGCATCGGAACTCTACAACATACATGCCGCAAATGAATGGAGCCGTAGAGGCCACCAACAAGAACATCAAGAAGATATTAAGGAAAATGGTGGGCAATTACAAGCAATGCCATAAAAAGCTACCGTTTGCTCTGCTCAGGTATTGCACCACTGTTCGCACTTCCATGGGGGCAACCCCTATCTACTGGTCTATGGTACCGAGGCCGTTATCAATGCCAAAGTGGAAATTCCTTACTTAAGGATCATACAAGAGGCCGAACTCAGTGACGCGGAATAGGTATGGAGCCGGTATGAACAACTAGTGCTCATTGATGGTAAAAGAATGAACGCAGTGCGCCACGGTCAACTCTACTAGAACAGAATGGCAAGAGCCTTCAATAAAAATGTTAGGTCAAGGCAATTCACACCGGTGCAATTAGTGTTGAAATGAATCTTCCCACATCAGGATGAAACAAAGGGGAAATTATCACCCAATTGACAAGGCTCTTATATCGTTCATCGAGTACTAACAGGAGGAGCACTTATACTCGCAGAGATGGATGGATAGATTTGGCCAAAACCTATCAATTCGGACGCGGTCAAGAGATACTATGTTTGAGACCATGTTTGCACTTTCTACTTGATCTAACCTGAACTATGCTTGACTTGTTCCCGTTTAAGAGGTGATACGTTGGCAGCCCTATGGGTTCGGTCACATCATAATAAAATCTTCATTTCCCCTATGGTCAGAAACTGGAGCAAGATCTCGAGTTTGCCCGATCTCATCGTATTTAGAATCGTCAAGGAATGTGTCGCCAGAAGTATGCATTTAAACTGGGGCAAAATTTTGAGGAGGATCCTCAAAATTCCGAGTTAAGGAGGTTGCAATGTTGCAAAAGCGTGTCACGATCATTAATTCGACAAAATTATTTGCTCTCATGCATTTCACATATTTCAAACAATTACATTTTATACAAACAATTTATCACAAATGAATGTTTTTCAAAAATTTCACTTTTTATAGTAGCCAGACGTTACCCGAGGTGACTTAAGCATGACCTCAAGACAAGAGCAAAGGGAAAGCAAGGAATCAAGAGCAAATTCACAATTTTCCTTTGCATACAGGCACAATGGATATAACTTGAATGTCCACAAATACACACACAACAAGATCACTATCTTCACACCCACAAAAGTCGCCAAACGCAAACACGTCAAGCTAAGAAATACTTTGCCCTCTCGCATTAGTCATTTCTTTTCTTTCATAGGGCTAAGCACTACCCTCATCTTTGCATAAGGATAAGCATTGCCTTTGTTTGCATGAGACTAAGCATTGTCTCCATTCCTCGCATGTGGCTAAGCACTGCCTCCATTATTGCATAAGGCTAAGCATTGCCTTTCTTTGCATGAGACTAAGCATCGTCTCTATTCCTCACATGTGGCTAAGCACTGCCTCCATTATTGCATAAGGCTAAGCATTGCATTTCTTTACATGAGACTAAGCATTGTCTCCATGCCTTGCATGTGGCTAAGCACTGCCTCCATTATTGCATAAGTCTAAGCACTGCCTTTCTTTGCATGAGACTAAGCATTCTCTTTACTCCTTGCATAGGTCTAAACACTACCCTCACGTTGCATGAGGCTAAGCATTGTCCTCCATACTGCACAACACTAAGTGCTGTCTTCATTCCTTGCATGAGGCTAAGCGCTGCCTTTATTGTTGCATAGGGCTAAGCACCGCCTTTCTTGCATGAGACTAGCATCGTCTCCATTCTCCGCATGAGGCTAAGCACTGCCTCCATACTGCAGAAGGCTAAGCACTACCTTTCCTTGCATATACTAAGCATTGTCTCCACTCTTTGCATCAGGCTAAGCATTGCTCTCATCGCATACAAGACTAAGACTTGTCTGATCTCATTCTCGCATATGACTAAGCATTACATGTTTCCTTTATCAAACGATCGATATCACCGGTATCTTTGCATTTCATGGGCTGAAATATTGCCACGGTGTCTGAAGGCACCATAGTCTGAGGGGATCATCCTCATAGCCCGAAGACATCATGCCATGGCCAAAGGATCTCTCAAAACTGCATATCATTATTCAAAGGCATCATAGTCTAGAGAAATCATCCTCATGGCCCGTGGACACCATTTCATGACCTGCAAATCCCATATCATACACTTCATGGCCCAGGACGTCATAGCCTAAGGACATCATCCTCATCGTCCAAAGACAACTCTCATGGTACGAAGGGAATTTGCATCATGTTTAAATTCTTAAAATAACCCATATATATTCATGTGCATCGTGTTCTAAGTTTTGCAGGTAACTCGAGAGGTGACCGTTCTACAAACAGGAGTAATTCTCGCCCTGGTTTGCGTTCACAACGTTCACATCCTTCGATCACCTCAAACGTAACCGATAATCAGCAATTGATAACCCTTGTTCTATACCATTCAAATAACTGCATTGTACATTCGTAACATTCAATTTGCATTCATGACACTATACCACTCTTATAACAACTCCATCGGCTTCGTTCGCCGTTGGATCCAGAACTACACACGGCCTAATTCCCGTAACACCAAGGATATGTAGGCAACTTAAGAATCAGGGTTCGACAACCTTTTTTTTTCAAAATACAACATTCATCACTCACTTCGAAAAAAAATGGTCATCATTTTCTTTACCCGACAACTCTTTCATCATTCCCGGGTAAAGAGGGGCAGCTGTTGATATTCAATTTTGTGCTCATATTTTTATAAATTTCATATATGCTTTTAAAATATCATTTCTGTATCATCACCAATTTACAAGAATCATACAAGTATTTTCTATAATTTTTCATAATTTTGAAAGCGTTAAAATTGATTTCTTGCATTTAAGTCATTTAAATGTGTATTAATTACCCCTTTAAATTATTGTTGTGATGACTTATCTGCACCCATGTATATGTTTCGTGATATTTTACTTTATTTTACACAATTATATTTGTATTTCTAAAGCTATTTACACAATTTTGCAATAACGGCCTATATTCCATACATAACTGTACTTATTATATTATTTATGCTAAAATAATATTTCTTAAATATTTATCATGTTAAGCTATTATTTTCAAGTATTTTACTACATAAATAATACTTTTAATTATTTATTAGTCATTTTTATAATTTATTTTTAATGTATTTTGTATATTTAATTTATAGCCTCAACATAGGGCTAATTTCAGACCAAATTTGGCCCAAGTTATTAGCATCTCTTTTAATGAACCCGGTCAAGACCCATTTAAACTACCTGCCCCATTCCCTCTTTTATCCTGGCCGTTGATCTCAAACGTCAACCGCCCATAATAAGTCCCTACTTTTCCTTATATCCCCTCACCCAAACGCTAATCTCATTCTCACACTTTAGTTGCCCCTATTATCCGCTATACTCTCTTCTTCTCTAAGGAAACCTAGCCGTCATATCCCTTAATCCTCTTCGATTCCGACCTTAATATAGAACCCCTCCATGATTTCCTTTCCATATATGTTCTGTCACCTTGTTACTTACATGATTTTGGTATCACCTAGTACTTGCCTATTTTTGGTAAGCACCAGACCTTGAGTTATGTGCAATTATCTTCAATCTTCAAGATCTAGACGATATTTCGTCTATAACGTTCATGACAAGGTGCTATGAGCCCGATTCACCAAGATTTTTGGTCGATTCTTTGATTTCCGTCAAACTAGGGTTTGAAATTTCTTTTTTTCTTTACTCGTTCTATTATCAATTGCATGTGATATCATCTTTCCTTATTTGTGTTTGAGTAATTGTTTTCCATGTTTGCGTGTTCGATTTCTGCCACTATATAACCCCTCCCCGATTTCCCCTTTGGATAGAGCTTAATCGCTGAAACTACTTCTATACTATTATTCTTTCTTGTTTTATACTAATCTAAGGCTCAATCTTTTGGCTGGCTGAAGCCAAGGCCATCAGAATTCGATTATCGAACCTATCTCAGTGTGAGCACTGCCCAGGGTCATTCGAGACCCTTGGGAACTCTGGCGCATTGAGATTCCTGGGTTCTACTATTCGTTTTGCTATTGACATTGGAGTGTTGCTAAATTTATTCCTCTTGTTTACTTGTTCATTCATCTATAACTGGTAAGCATCTATGAGTCTTGCAATTTCATTTCTTTTCATTTGAATTCCTACTCTGCATATCTATGTCTCTGAGAATTTTTATGAACCAACATGCCATTATATGCTTCGAAGCTCTTCTTGAGGCCTTATATCTTCTAGTAGTCCAACTTGCCTATTTTTTGCCTTGATTCTACCTTCTTCAGCCTGCTTGCTAATGTATGTGCTGGAAGCTTGTTACTGTTGCTTATTCTGAGTTTGGCTTCTTGCCTTGTTTTGTACTCTTGTGATGAGTCGAGTCATGCCCATAACATGTTCTAATTCTTGATTCATTCAGGCGCAACTTTATACTTTTCTAAAATTAACTCACGATCATGTTATTAGCCCAGACATGCTTTCGCAGTTACTTGTGAACTAATGCTTGTTCCCTGCCTTGTTCTGTACCTTTGTGATGAATCTATGGATGTCTTTCGGACCTTATTGAGTCATTCCTGTCCAACCTGTTAAGTTCTTGATGTTGTACTGATTATCTAGGGCCTGCTTTCCATGTCATTTAAGTTCTAACGTATGCTTTGGACTTATGCAATCCTGTTTGAGACCTTAGGGAAAACCTCATGTCTAGCCTCTTCCCCGCATATGTCATTAAGCCTAGTGAAGGCTAGTCCTGTTAACGTATGTTTGACGTATCCTTGCCCATTATGAGTCCTGGTGCTGTTTAAACCTTCGTGTATGATTGATAATGTTAAAGTCTTCATGCCAAGTTGAGTGGATTGTTGCAGACTATATTCATTAGCCTGTTTGTTATTGATCATATTTGCACCAGACCGTCATGCTAGGTATCTTACTTGTTTTCGTGTGTGATTCTGCAAGATGTCTCTCACACGATTGTGTTTAAGTTAATATTAGATCATGTTATATCTTGAAACACAATTCCGGATTTTCTGTTGGTTTGTGACGTTCCATCCTGTCTTCTGAACTTCTAGCATCTTATGTATATAACTCCGTCTGATCTCATCTACCTGCTCTGATTTAAACCACTATTAGTTGCAGTCCTAAGAATTAAGTGGTTAAGCCTAGCATTGTTGGGTAAGTTAGTTCCCCCCTTCAGACTTGGTATGGGTCTATGTTCGAGTCATGCAGCTGATACACTCTAATGTCCTGGGGTATACCTATACCTGGGTTTACTATTTTGTGTGAAGAATGATATCACTGAAGACCTTGAAGTTGCTAGGTTATTCCTCTTTGGGCCTACTATGCTTATTTGGCCTGTACTCATTTAGCTTGTAATATTCGAGCATGTATTCTTTATTTTGGGCCTGTAATGATTTGTAAATAAATTATTGGGGCATTAGTGAAATTGGGGAACGAGTGTGCTTTATTCTTGCATAAAGGGTAGAGAACATGCCTATAGGGCCCATGTGTTTTATTTGCTATTCTGTTGGACTTACTCTACTTCTATGCGCTAATAGAAATCATGTCTATAGGAACCACACATATCTCACTTAATTGACCAATACTCACTACCTCAAACATGTTAGCAGTCACTATACTTGATTTCTATGTTATTACTGTGCGTTTAGACAGCATGCCAGTAGGATGTATAACATATGCTTTGTCAACCTAGAAACTATGCCCATAGGATTTCAAACAATCCATTGGTCAATTGCTTCTATTACTTTTAGTGTACTGCCCATCTAGATATTATGACTATAGGACCCTAATCTTTTAGTCAACTACTTCTGCTGTTTTCATTACACTGCACCGCCTAGATGACATGCCTATTGGATTAAAATGTTATAAAATCAAGAATAGTTGTCAATTGTTAAAAATACTGCCGTCACTCGCATAAGAAATGCTATGGGATCAATGTTGTTAATACTAAACTCTAAAAGCTGTTTCATTTCCTAAGTTATGCCAATACCAGAAATCATGCCTATAGGACAGTGTCACCGGCCTTAGACGCCTATTTATAAAATCAGCGCTAATAATCCTGAGTCTGCAAACAGTTTAGTGCCTCGTCACCTAAGCCATTTAGAACAATAACGATGCATATACGATACTGGAATTCAGAATCACCTAGAAACCATGCCCATATGACTTTATGTCACGATTCTGAAACTATGTACTGCCTAAGCTACGCGCATGCATTTGTTGTTTATGTGTGGAGGCTAACTTGGGCCTTTAATTGTCTTTATGTGAAGTCCTATCTGTTTTGAATGTCGCTTAGTTTTACCATTTTGAGCAACCTAGGTGAAGTATAGAACCATCTATATAGTAGGTCCAAAGCCTCCTGTACCATAGGTATGGGACGGGAAGTGCACGCATATGATACGATTTAGAATTGAATTAGAGCCTTTAAGTAACAACTTCAACCTAGTAATTGGATAGCAGGAGATGCTAGTCTGTGCCCGCTAAATAATATGAGCAATCGCTACCTTAAGGGAGTTGCAAAGTATTATTGGTTGTACGGGGTGATCCTTTAAGCTAAAAAACTTAGGACCCCCCTTTTCTTTATATACTTGTTTTCTACACTTAGGTATTTAACATAGACCAATATAGTTGTATCCTTGTAATCATTAAGGATTTGTACCTATTCTCATGTGTCATGATAAGACTCTTCGACTTCTATATTTCCCTTTGTTATTTGATCACCTAGCTTAATTACATCATCCGCGTAGTTTAAAATTCGATAGCGACCAACAGTTGTGGAGCTCGAAGAGTGCCTGACACCTCCTCGCTGCGGTAATATGAGCCCTTACCCGATCTTTGGTGACACAGACTAGTCAAATAGAGTTATATGCAAGTAGGTGCCCCAACGCACCTTAAAAATTGTTAGGTGGCGACTCCTCTTTTAATGCCTCCTTTAAATGAGTTGTCACACGTCAACGCTTGCTCTCGCAAGAAAATGGGGCGCGATATTTGGCATTGCTGGTTTCTGCTGAGTTCTAGGCATCTGGTTTTGTTGTTTGCGATTATGGTGAGTAGACCACGATCGCGTAGAGTTGTTGATGGCTGGGGAAGGTTGTTCATCGCATGCGCGAGTCCAGAGTTGCATTCACGAAAATTGAGGCAATTGTTCCGTGCATTTGCGAGTCTAGCAACGCGTTCGTGTAGAAGGAAGGAAGGCCTAAGGATTTCAGGCGTTTGTTCTTCGCAGTCGCAAAGTGTGGAACGCAATTGCGTCGTGTTCGTGATTGTGATGTTGCATTCGTGTAAGAGGAATTTTAGCTGGTCAGCATTTGTTTTATGCGAATGCATGGAATTGTCTGCGTTTGCAAAGTGTAATAATGTCACGACTCGGATTTCCCACCCTCGGGCGTCGTGATGGTGCCAACTAGTGAAAGCTAGGCAAGCCAATCAATCGGACTAATTACCACGTTTC
This sequence comes from Nicotiana obtusifolia, assembly GCA_002018475.1. Taxonomy (NCBI): domain Eukaryota; kingdom Viridiplantae; phylum Streptophyta; class Magnoliopsida; order Solanales; family Solanaceae; genus Nicotiana; species Nicotiana obtusifolia. The sequence continues at coordinate 87,569 of MCJB01007903.1, read as the reverse complement.
TATTTACGAATTCATTACATCACAAATGCATCAACTGAAAAGAAGTAATTCAACAAGCGAAATAATCACAAAGTTAATACTCCACACAACTATCGCCGATAAACTATCCACAACGGTCTACCCAAGATATGGTGTCATAGTTTCACAGACTATTTAAGAGTACTACAAACAGGGTCTGACGAATATAACAAAATGTTGTTTCTGGATTACATAGGAGAATCAGATACAAGAAATGGGTAGGGGATTCCAAGATCCGCGGACGTCTGCAGAACTACCTTGGGTCGCCTGAAAGTCAGAGGCTGGAAGCTTCCTACTGTTCGTAGCCTACGGCACTAAGGTCTGCACAAAAGAGTGCAGAGTGTAGTATCAGCACAACCGACCCCATGTGCTGGTAAGTGCCTGGCCTAACCCCGGCGAGGTAGTGACGAGGCCAGGACCAGACTCCATATAAACCTGTGCAATTAAGCATATATGTATCTACAGTAGAAGATAAAATACATAAACAACTTAAACAGGGAAAAGAAAGCATACATCGGAACGGTAGACAAATAACGCAAAAGGAATCATCAAAGAGTAAGAAGGAAAACTGCAATTTAGCTTTTAACACAACGAAAGGAAATACAATCCACCCTTTTTCCTCCAGTAACCTCTTGTTGCAGGCGTGCAACCCGTTCCCACTTACAGTAACCTCTTGTGGCAGGCGTGCCACCCGCTCCCACTTACAATATATATACAGTGGTAGGTGTACCACCCGCTCCCACTTTCATAATATCTCGTGGCAGGCGTGCCACCTGCTCCCACTTACAATTTATACTGTGGTAGGCGTACCACTCGCTCCCACTTTCATCATCACAACAATCACAAGAAATCCCGGCAAGGGATCAAATCAACATAACAACTTCCCAGCAAGGGAACAAATAACAGCAACACATCATCCTGGCTAGGGGGAAATTCAGCTATAACCAAACCAAACTTGACTTCTATTTAGCTCAATCAATGTCAGTACTCAATTACAGTCAATATCCTACAACTAACCTCCCAACCCAATTATCATTTCGTTGACTCTAGACACGACTTTACTAATGTGACACTGGACCCTTTAAATTTCTAACAGACTCCTAAAACACTACCCATAATTTTGACACTGGACCTCTTCGACTCCTAACAGTTCTTACTCAACTAATCTAGTTGACCATCAACTTTATGCCGAATAGAAGAAACTTTGTGGTAGGCGTACCACCCGCCCTCAATTCACAACATCTTGTGGCAGGCCTGCCACCCGCTCCCACATGCAACACATCATAACAATTCAAGGGAATTATTCAACAATTTGAAACAATAGTCACATAACGATTAACCATATACGACCCACGGTCATGCGTGATACCAACATATAGACACCCGTCACCATGCCTTTACGTTGTTCTCAAGGAGGAGCAATTTAGCAAACAAGACACGATTTCTAATTCCTCAGGCTAAGGTTAGAACGAACACTTACCTTGCTTTGCGAAATTTCCTAGATTTCCAACAATTCCTTAAGCCCAACCTTTTATGAGTACTCACGAACTTTAGGTGGACACAATCGAGGCTAACGAGCTGCAATTTAGTAGGGTGCCTTAACTCAGCTGGAATCTTGGTACGATTTACAGCAATTGTGGGCTGGGTCTTTGGTGTTAGAGGGTGGGGTTTTCTTGTGATAGATGTTGGGGTTTGTTTTCAAGGTGATTTGGAGGTTGATTTGCTGGGGTTTGAGGGTGTTTTAGTGAGTTTTCTAAGGTGACTGACGAAATAAGGGGGTTTTTGCATGTTAGGGTTCCTAGCTCCTATTTATAGCGGGTCAAAGTTCGGGATAAAATAAAAGTTCAGGGGTCCAGAATGCGATCGCATTCTGGTCGCAAACTCAACATGCAGTCTGCATTTTGGCCGCATTTCTGACACAGCATTTGGCCCAAAACTTTATCTCACTCTGCGATTTCACTGTGAGATTTGCGGTTCTCATTTTAGAAATGCGGTCCGCATTTCTCACTGCATTTTTGACATAAAATTTGTCCAGTTCTCTATTCCAATCTGCGATACAGGCAGCCAAATTTGCGGTCCGCATTTCAGACAGCATTTCAGGCATGAGTCTTGCCCAGAAATCTGTCCAAGTATGCGATGCCTGTGTAAGATATGCGGTCTGCATGTCTGAAATGCGACCGCATATCCTGCGTTGCTTACCATTTTGAACTCTTTTCTTAATTATTGGATTCTTATACCTCATACCCTGCAAAAATGTTAAAATTGCATAATTACAAAGAGGGATTTGCTCTTAAAATAAGCCAATTCTGAACAATTAGTATCATATGTGTTTCTACGACACATCGGGTCGTCACATTCTCCCCCTCAAAGATAACCGTTCGTCCTCGAACTGACAGGATAAAGAAGTACCCGAGTCGGGGAAAAGATGTGGATAACGGCTTCGCATATCGGACTCGGACTCCCAGGTCGATGCCTCAGGTGGCTGACCTCTCCACTGAACACGAACAGAAGGAAAACTCTTTAATCTCAGCTGACGGACTTGCCGGTCTAGAATGGCTACCGGTTCCTCCTCATAAGACAAGTCCTTGTCTAGCTGAACGGTGCAAAAATATAGCACGTGAGTTGGATCGCCGTGATATGTCCGTAGCATAGACACATGAAAAAAAGGATGCACGGCTGACAAACTTGGCGGCAATACAAGCCTATAAGCTACCTCCCCCACTCGATCAAGAATTTCGAATGGACCAATGAACCTAGGGCTGAGCTTGCCCCTCTTCCCAAATCTCATCACGCCTTTTATAGGCGACACCCGGAGTAATACCCGTTCACCAACCATGAAAGACACATCCCGTGCCTTACGATCCGCATAGCTCTTTTGCCTGGACTGAGCTGTACGAAGCCTTTCCTGAATGATTTTGACCTTGCTCAAGGCCTCCTGAACCAGATCTGTGCCTAACAACCGAGCCTCTCCCGGCTCAAACCACCCAACCGGAGTTCGACACCGCCTACCATATAGTGCTTCATAGGGAGCCATCTGAATGCTTGACTGGTAGCTGTTATTGTAGGCGAACTCTGTTAATGGCAAAAACTGGTCCCATGACCCTCCAAAGTCAATGACACAAGAGCAGAGCATATCCTCCAATATCTGAATAATCCGCTCGGACTGTCCGTCCGTCTGAGGATGAAACGCTATGCTTAACTCAACCTGGGTTCCCAACTCCCGCTGGACTGCCTTCCAGAAACAGCGAAGTAAACTACGTACCCCGGTCCGAAATAATAAATACTGGCACACCATGAAGGCGAACAATCTCCCGAATATAAATCTCGGCTAACCTCTCAGATGAATAGGAGACTGCCACTGGGATGAAATGTGCTGACTTGGTCAGCCTGTCAACAATGACCCAAATTGCGTCGAACTTTTTTCGGGTCTGCGGAAGTCCAACAACGAAATCCATAGTGATCCGTTCTCATTTCCACTCGGGGAGTTCAATTCTCGAGAATAGTCTACCAGGTCGCTGATGTTCGCACGTAATCTGCTGGCAATTCAAACACCGAGCTACATATGAAACTATATCCTTCTTCATTCTACGCCACCAATAATGCTGTCGCAAATCCCGATACATCTTTGCGGCGCCCGGATGTATAGAATACCTGGAGCTATGGGCCCCCTTCAAAATTAACTCCCGAAGTCCCTCTACATTAGGCACACAAACTCGACCCTGTAATCTCAAAATTCCGTCGTCGCCTAAGGTGACCTACTTGGAACCCCCTCGCTGCACCGTGTCCCTAAGAACACACAAATGAGGATCATCAAACTGTCGATCACGTATTCGTTCCAACAATGAAGAATGAGCGACCGTGTAAGATAATACCCGATTAGGCTCAGAAATGTCCAATCTCACAAATCGATTGGCCAAAGTCTGAACTTCCAAAGAAAGTGGTCTTTCACTGACAGGAATATAGGCAAGACTGCCCATACTGGCTGACTTTCTACTCAAGGCATCAGCTACCACGTTGGCCTTTCCCCGGTGGTATAGGATAGTGACATCATAGTCCTTTAACATCTCTAACCACCTCCTCTGCCTCAAATTTAACTCCTTTTGATTGAACAGGTACTGAAGGCTCTTATGATCCGTGAACACCTCACACGGCACGCCATATAAGTAGTGCCTCCAAATCTTCAAGGCGTGAATTATAGCCGCCAATTCTAAATCATGCACCGGATAGTTTTTCTCATGAACCTTCAACTGCTTCGAAGCATATGCAATGACCTTGCCCTCTTGCATTAACACTGCACCAAGCCCAATATGAGAGGCATCATAATAAACTGTGTAAGGCTCTGAGCCTGTGGGCAAGACTAACACTGGTGCCGTGGTCAGAGTTGTCTTGAGCTTCTGAAAGCTCACCTCACACTCATCCGACCACCTGAACTGGGCACCTTTCTGGGTCAACTTGGTCATCGGGGCTGCAATAAATGAAAACCCCTCACAAACCGACGATAGTATCCTGCCAGTCCCAAGAAACTCCGGATCTATGTAACTGACGCCGGCCTAGGCCAGTTCTTGACTGCTTCAATCTTTTTCGGATCAACCTGAATACCCTCTGCCGATACAATATGTCCCAGAAATATAACCGAACTCAACCAGAATTCACACTTTGAAAACTTAGCATACAACCGACTATCCCTCAAGGTCTGAAGAACCACTCTGAGATGTTGTGTATGCTCCTCCTGGCCGCGGGAATATACCAGGATGTCGTCGATAAAAACTATCACGAACGAATCCAGGTAAGGTCTAAACACTCGGTTCATCAATTCCATAAAAGCTGCTGGGGCATTTGTCAACCCAAATGACATAACCAAGAATTCATAATGCCCGTACCGAGTACGAAAAGCTGTCTTAGGGACATCGGATGCCCTAATCTTAAACTGATGGTAGCCAAACCTCAAATCGATCTTTGAGAATACCCTGGCACCCTGGAGCTGGTCAAACAAATCATCGATCCTCGGCAATGGATACTTATTCTTGATTGTAACCTTTTTCAATTGTCGGTAATCGATGCACATTCTCATTGACCCGTCCTTCTTTTTAACAAACAACACCGGCGCACCCCAAGGTGAAGCACTGGGTCTAATGAAACCCTTCTCGAGCAAGTCTTGCAACTGCTCTTTCAATTCTTTTAACTCTGGCGGGGCCATGCGATACGGCGGAATAGAAATGGGTTGAGTGCCCGGAGCCACTTCAACGCAAAAGTCAATATCCCTATTGGGTGGCATCCCCGATAGGTCGGATGGAAAAACCTTGGGAAACTCACGAACCATGGGCACAGATTCAATAGAGAGGACCTCAGCACTGGAATCACGAACATGAGCCAGATAAGCCAAACACCCCTTCTTGACCATACGCCGAGCCTTTATATAAGAGATAATGCTATGAGTGGAATGACCAGGAGTCCCTTTCCACTCCAAACGGGGCATACCCGGTAAAGCTAAGGTCACAGTCTTGGCATGGCAATCCAGGATGGCGTGGTAAGGTGATAACCAATCCATCCCCAATATGACATCAAAATCAACCATGTCCAAAAGCAATAAGTCTACGCGGGTCTCAAAACCCCCAATCACTACCGCATAGGAACGATGGACTCGATCTACCACAATGGAATCAGTCACCGGGGTAGACACATAAACAAGAACACTAAATAAGTCACTAGGCATGACCAGATACGGTGCAAAATAAGAGGAGACATACGAGTAGGTAGACCCTGGATCAAATAATGCCGAAGCATCGTTATCACAGACCAGAACCGTACCTGTAATCACTGCATCTGAAGCCTCGGCCTCAGGCCGGGCTGGGAAAGCATAACATCGAGCTGCGCCCCACCACCCTGAGCCACATCTCTAGGACGGCCTACTGCTGGCTGGCCCCTACCTCTGCCGACCTGAGCTCCACCTCCAGTACCCCTACCTCTACCTCTAGCACCTCTACCCCCCACCTCTAGCTAGCTGGGCGGGCTGCGGAACATCTGGTGCCTGTGTCATAACACGGGAATCCTGGTGTGGAGAGTTGCTTAAAGCACGACGGCAATACCTAGTAATGTGCCTGGTGTCGCCACACATGTAACAAGCCTTAGGCTGCCGACTCTGGAAACTCTGTAGCGGTTGTGCACTGACAGACTGCTGGTCGGGATACTGCATCTGAGAACCGCGGTTGCCTGAAGCATTGTGAGAAACCTGGAGAGCTGACTGAAAAGGCCTAGGAGGATGGCCTCTACCATATGAATCTCTGCTTCCAGACGAAGTACCAACGAATCTGCCCGAATGACTGGGTCTCTTATCTGACCCATGACCACCTCCATGCGACAGAACCATCTCGACTCTGCGGGCCACATTGACCGCCTCCTGGAAGGTAATCTCACTACCAATCTCCCTAGCCATCTGAAGGCGAATCGGCTGGATGAGACCGTCAATAAATCTTCTCACCCTCTCCCTCTCTGTAGGAAGTATGATGAGAGCGTGTCGAGCAAAGTCGATGAACCTGGACTCGTACTAGGTAACTGTCATGGACCCCTGTTGAAGGCGCTCGAACTGCCTCCGATAAGCCTCTCTGAGTCACGGGGAGAAACTTCTCCAAAAACAACTCTGTAAACTGTTCCCAAGTCAAAGATGGCAAACCGGCTAGCCTAGTCAAGCAATAATCCCTCCACCAAGTCTTGGCGGATCCGGACAGGTGAAATGCCGCAAAGTCTACCCCGTTGGTCTCAACAATACCCATATTCCTGAGGACCTCGTGGCAGCTGTATAGGAAGTCCTGGGGATCCTCCGAAGAAGCACCGCTGAAGGTAGTGGTGAAGAGCTTGGTGAACCTATCCAGCCTCCACAAAGCATCGGCAGACATAGCCGCCCCATTGCCGGCCTGAGCTACTGCTCCCGGCTGGACTGTCACAGTTGGCTGAACTGCTGGAACCTGAGCTTGGGGAGCTACTTGTTCCGGAGTACGAGTAGCAGAAATCTGAACCCCTTCTCCAGCCTAAGGAGTGACTAGTGCTGCCGGAAGTAAGCCCGCTAGGGGTGACGTTCTCCATGCCCCACCAACCGGACCAAAGCGTCCTGAAGAACTGGTATGGCAATAAACCCCTCGGGGACCTGAGCTGGGCCCACCGGAGCTGCTGGGGTCGGAACCTCCTCTTCAAGATCAATCCGAGGTTCTGCCGCTGGTGCTGCTGCAGGAGGCTGAGTCCTGCCCCTGCCTCGACCCCTAGCATGACCTAGGCCTCGCCCTCTACCCCGCGTGGAAGCTGTTGCTGGGGTTTCGGGCTGCGGAGCGGTAGACGAGGAAGCGCGTGTTCTCGCCATCTGCGAAAGAACAGAGTAGGAATCCAATTAGCATTTGAGAAGCAAGTCGCATGACAAGAATGAAACAAATGTGAAATTTTTCCTAACTCTGTAGCCTCTGGGGGATAAATACAGACGTCTCCATACCGATCCCTCAGACTCTACCGAGTTTGTCTGTGAATTGTGAGGCCTAAGTAAACCTAGGGCTCTGATACCAACCTGTCACGACCCAGATTTCCCACCCTCGGGCGTCGTAATGGCGCCTACTAGTGAAAGCAAGGCAAGCTAGTCAATCAGACTAATTACCACGTTTCTATTTACGAATTCATTACATCACAAATGCATCAACTGAAAAGCAGTAATTCAACAAGCGAAATAATCACAAAGTTAATAGTCCACACAACTATTGCCGATAAACTATCCACAACGGTCTACCCAAGATCTGGTGTCACAGTTTCACAGACTATTTAAGAGTACTACAAACAGGGTCTGACGAATATAACAAAATGTTGTTTCTGGATTACATAGGAGAAACAGATACAAGAAATGGGCAGGGGCTGGAAGCTTCCTACTGTTCGTAGCCTGCGACACTGAGGTTTGCACAAAAGAGTGCAGAGTGTAGTATTAGCACAACCGACCCCATGTGCTGGTAAGTGCCTGGCCTAACCCCAGCGAGGTAGTGACGAGGCTAGGACCAGACTCCAGATAAACCTGTGCAATTTTTAAGCATATATGTATCTACAGCAGAAGATAAAATACATAAACAACTTAAAAAGGGAAAAGAAAGCATACATCGGAACGGCAGACAAATAACGCAAAAGGAATCATCAAAGAGTAAGAAGGAAAACTGCAATTCAGCTTTTAACACAATGAAAGGAAATACAATCCACCCTTTTTCCTCCAGTAACCTCTTGTTGCAGGCGTGCAACCTGTTCCCACTTACAGTAACCTCTTGTTGCAGGCGTGCCACCCGCTCCCACATACATCACATCACGTGGCAGGCGTGCCACCCGCTCCCTCCTACAGTAACCTCTTGTTGCAGGCGTGCAACCTGTTCCCACTTCCTAGCTCCTATTTATAGTGGGTCAAAGTTCGGGATAAAATAAAAGTTCAGGGATCCAGAATGCGATCGCATTCTGGTCGCAAACTCAACAAGCGGTCCGCATTTGGGCCGCATTTCTGACACAGCATTTGGCCCAAAACTCTGTCTCACTCTACGATTTCACTGTGAGATTTGTGGTCCGCATTTCTCACCGCATTTTTGACATAAAACTTGTCCAGTTCTCTATTCCAATCTGCGATACAGGCAGCCAAATTTACGGTCCGCATTCCTGAAATGCGGTCCGCATTTCAGACAGCATTTGTGGCATGAATCTTGCCCAGAAATCTGTCCAAGTATGCGATGCCTATGTAAGATATGCGGTCTGCATGTCTGAAATGCGACCACATATCCTGTGTTACTTACCGTTTTGAACTCTTTTCTTAATTATTGGATTCTTATACCTCATACCCTGCAAAAATGTTAAAATTGCATAATTACAAAGAGGGATTTGCTCTTAAAACAAGCCAATTCTGAATAATTAGTATCATATGTGTTTCTACGACACATCGGGTCGTCACAAGTAACTGGGTAGACTCTATTAAATCCCATTTCGAGGGTTAGAGTCATTTTATCATATTTGGAGCTATGGAGCTCGGGTTGAGATGAATTTTGAAGCAATTTTCACCATATGGATTGGGGTATGTGTTCTGTACTCAGTTCTGATCATATTTCATTAACCTATCCTCGTTTTTCATTGTTAGAATGATGATTTCAAAAGAGAAATTGGAGGGTTTTGTCTAAAATTTCATAAAGTGAATTTTCAAGTTTTGAGCATCGACTTGGAGTTGGATTTGAGCGAAACTAGTATGGTTGGACTCGTAACTGAATGGGTTGTCAGATTTTACATGTTTTGTCGGGTTCTGAGGTGCGGGCCCATGTTTGACTTTTTGGTTGACTTTGGGCTTTTAAAGATTCAACTTTTATCGATTGGGTTTTTTTCTTTTGGCATTACTTAATGTTCTTGAGTTGCTTTTGGCTAGTTTCGAGCCGTTCGGAGGTCGGTACACGTGGGATGGCATTTCTAGAGCATTGTTTGGCTTGCTCGATATTAGATTCAGCTTGTTCGAGGTAAGTAACACTTCTAAATTTGGTGCTAAGGGTATGAAACCGTGAATATATGTGTTATGTGATTAGTGTTGTGGTGACGCACATGCTACGTGACGGGCATGTGGGCATGCACCGTGTAAATCATGACTCGGATAATTCTGTGGTACCGTGTAGTATTCTATCTTATTTTTATCCATGAAATTCCTACGTGCTAGACTAATTGAGATGTGATCCATATTAGAAATCATGTTTAGGCTACGAACTTATTCTGTTGGAACCTACTGAGGTCATTTTTGTTGTTGAGTTATTTGCTTAAATTGTAATTACATACTCAGTCAAATTCATTCATTTGCATATCATATCTCTGTCTCTGTTATCATCGTTGTCACGTCATGTTATCATTGTTTGGGCTGATTGGCATGAGATTTGTGAGCCATAGTGACTAGAGAGATTGATGACTGAGCTGAGGCTGAGAGCCAGATTGTGAGTGATATTGATGGGATCGGACTGCACGTTGCAGCAAGTGTTGTGTGTTTATGATGGGATCGGGCTACACGTCGCAGCGGGTATTAGTGATTTATATGTGGATCAGGTTGCACGCCGCCACATGACTTATGGCTATTTGTGGATCGGGTTGCACGCAACAGGCCTTACGGCTATGTACTTTCTCATGCTATACGGTATTGTGACATTCATGATTTCACATGTACATTGACATGTAGGCATAGTGATGTACTTTCCTCATGCAAATATGAGATTTAAATATTTTATATGTTGTTGAAATTTTTTGGAAAAATCACAGTTTTTCTACTATACTCACATTTTGGTGAATCCGGTGAAAGATTTGGGTTTTACTGTTATACCTGAGAAGCATTCTTATTTTTCCGGAAATGTGGATGAGCTGAGCATCATGTCTTTGAATTGTTTCTTGTACTAATTTTATTATATTATTATGAGTTGTTGTTGGCCATTGGTGTTGGACTCTGACCGTTTGTCCAAGCTCGTCACTACTTTCAACCTAAGGTTAGGTCTATTACTTATTGAGTACATGGGGTCGGTTGTACTCATAATACACTTCTACACTTTGCATACATATTTTGGATACTAATATTATTGTGAATAGCGGGAGCTGGCACTGAAGACGTACCTGTGTTCCAGTCATAACTGCCTCTTATTCTTAGTAGCTTTAGAATTATTAATCTATTCATGTATATTTCAAACAAATGATGCATTTATTTCACACCAGCTTTGTAAACTCTAAATCTTAGAAGCTCATGATTTGTACAACCAGTCCTTGGGATATTGGATAAAAGCTCAGTTATTTCGTCATGTATTTTTCTTAGTTAAATCTCACTTGAATAGGATTATTCCTATTTGTCTTACCTAGCGGGTTGGGTTAGGTGCCATTACGACATGTTGGATTTAGGGTCCTAACAAGTTGGTATGAGAGCTCTAGGTTCATAGGTTCAACGAGTCATGAGCAAGTGTCTAGTAGAGTCTTGTTGATCAGTATGATAATGTCCATACATATCTTCGTGAGGCTACATGGCATTTAGGATAAACTTCCCATCTTTCTTTCCTTATCGTGCGGTATTGATTCAGCTTGAAGCGTATCTCTTTGAATTCCTTCCACTCACTAGTATGCACACGTGAGCTTTTAGTATCAATTGTACACCGACGCCTTGTGATTTTGTGGATGAGGTGCGAGATGTGTTTTCTTCGTTTTATGATGAGCCAGACTATAGGACTGATGATTATGTTGTGGCTGTGGCAATATGACAGGAAGATTTTGCTTTGGATATGAAAGGACTATTGGATGCTTAATTTCTGTGGTATGTAATACGGTCTGGAGTTATGAGGGTTTTGAGGGATTATTTCATGTTATTTCATTGGTGGGACGAAGTAGATTTTCGTGTCTTGTTGAAGAGTTCAAATTCAGGAAGATTAAGTGATTGCATAGTAGTTGTGGCTGTGAAAGGTTATAGAGAGATGTCCATTTGAGGCTAAGCAGGCGGGTTATCACCTGCGGGGTGTCCTAGGGTTGTGTGATCCCTATGTTGTTTCTATGGAGAATTTTCTCTTATCGGTGGACTATATGTGTAGCAACTTGACTTCGGATCGCTTGAAGAAGTTGGCTTGACTGTTACGAGGATAAATGCGAGCTTAGTAGATGATTTGATATACTATATGGTTTATGTTACATGAGCTTATGAAGGATTTAGTTGAATCTCACCGCGGTATTATGGCAGTAATAAGTATGGGCAGTTTGAGTTATCGAGTGTTCTGATCTATGGCTTTGAGCAAAGTGGGGGAGTCTGCTATCGACGATTTGATTGCATGATGACGTGCTGTATTGGTTTCGGTCTGAGGCATATTTGTAGATCGGTTATCTTGCAGAGGTTGGTTTTGAGGATGACTTGAGTAAGGAATTTTTGGATCATGATGTATTACACCTTATGGATATATGGGATTCTTCGAAATGGTGTAGGGTTGTTGTTCGTGATGGATGTAATGTACCAAGAAAAGGATTCACTCGGTTGCTTAGAGGTGTGGAATACTTCTTTGGGTGTTGTTGTGCTAATGGGGCATAGGTCGTTCGGCCCAATTGGGAGGTGCAATTAAGACTTGAGTAGAGTGGATGACTCTCGAGAAGGTTCTAATGGGTTCAAGATTTGTTTGTAGCAATTGAGAATTTTTCGGATTTGTATATGGCTAGAATCTGAGATTTGCATTGGACGGTGTCAGAACTTGCGGTATTTGTATCACTATGTATTTTCAGTATCATAAAGGTAAAAGGAAATAGCTTTATACTGACAGAAGGTCTCTTGAGAATGGGAATCTCGGTTGTAGTACTTATTGGGTACTTAAGAGGGAACACAGTGGCTTATGGGCCTTAGGGCGGTGTAGTTTTATGCTACGATCTCTTATGGAGAGATTTGGGTAAGAATCGTAGTGTTCTGACAAGGAGAAGTGTCATTTTGAGGGTAATTCGGATGGAACTTGGAGGAAATAGGACAACTTTGTAGTAGGTCGGATTGGTATGGTAATTGTGTGCTTGGTTCTTTTTGACCTTATGATGCGGTGAGGCTTTACGGGTGTTTTGTGGCAATACTCTTGGAGTTGGCGACTTGCGTGGCTTAGTTGAGTTAGGAGGGATTCAGTTCTGATAATTTGGTTATGTGTAAGTGAATTTCAAAGTGTTCTCGATGGCTTCTACCACGGCTTGAGATGTGTATTTCCTACCGGCGTGAGGAGTATGTTGTGTATTATGATTTCTGGTAGATAGGATCATGTGAAAGGTTCCTCGCTAATTGAGAATGTAGTTTGCTTCTGACTCAGAGTTGATAATGAGGTTCTCGTGTTTTCATATGTTGGCCTAATAGAGGCGGCGCATGGTGAGATTGGGATTTCCATATGCAAGTATGCGATTTAGTTTCAAAAGGAAGGTCATGAGTTTATGTAGCATAGACAATTTCAGATGTTGGCACAATTTGATATTACCTGAGAAGAGTGTGTATTCAGAAGGCGCACTGAGTTTCAACTTATGGATGCTTCACTGGTATTGCGGTACTCGCTTGGGGACCGACTGGTGATATCCAGATTTTTGCTGTGTGGCATGGAAGAATCATAGAAGTATTTCTCGTGGGAATGATTATGTATGATAGATGTGTTAGTCATTCGTGTGGCGGAGTTGGGATCGGCTATGGTGATTCATGTGTTCAATGGATTTGGAGACTGGGAGGTCTCAGAAGCGTATTGTTTCGGGGTTACAGACTATGAAGATGTGGCCAAAGTTAGATAGATGGTGGTACATGTTATGATTAGATCATTGTGGACTTTTGGAGGGCTATTTATCCATAGTGGGATGACCAGAGTTGATTTGGGGGCACATTGGTAGGCCCGAGGAGGATGTGTATTCTACACCGAGTCGGATTTGTTGACTCGGCACCGTTATTGCTAAAGGGTGTGTCATTCGGTTAGAATAGAGCTTGTTCGTGTTTGGATTTGTCTATGTGTTACTCTTTTATGCTATGAGGGGTTATGATTTGTTGGCTATATGCTCATATGATCGGTTCTGTTCGGGCCTTGTAGCGCAATTCCAGCAAGATGGTTATTGGGGTGTTGAATGGTTGATTGAGCCTTGGTTATGTTCTTTTCTAGGCTGTGGTATGTTGTGTTATTGCTTCTCCATGGTAATGGTCATGCACTTCCTACACTTGATGTCGAATTGCGTTTAGTTTTGTATTTTGAGCAATTTGGCTTGAGGTATGTCATATGGACTGATGTTTTGATGGGTCACACATTGCAGCGGTGCTATGTTGGGCTATGATCCTTAGTGTAAGATTCGTGTATCTTGGTCCTACTATGTGTGATGGGTTCATAGCATTGCGTTGTGGTAGTACTTGTTGAGCTTCCGGGACAGTTCTCTCATTTGAATTATTTTCCATGATTTGAGAAAATTTGATTGTTTCTTATTGGTGCACGGAATGCACGGTTTGTGGCTTTAGGTTGTATTGGTGTGGCATGTCAATGAAATGGTTATGTTTGAGGAGATGAGTTCATCGGACCTAGAATGGGTACTATCGGATTTGATTATAGTATGTATGGAGGAATAATATCAAAAGTCAGCTTAGGATTTTGCTTTGGTTCTTGTAAGATGAGAGAGAGCTCCATGATTTGTTGATCCGAGAAGTGGTTATGAGTTTTTGTGTATTTCTTTCATCATCGGCATTGTACAAAGGTTTTGGAACGAGGTTTTATTTGACATGAGAATTTTATCAATACTAGGTTTGTGTCTGAGCAGCTACTGTGATCGGAAATTTTGCTACGAGCATGCGAGTTATGTGGCATGTGATTACATCTTGGGTGATGGTTATGGATTGATACAACTTGTTCAGAGTTATACAATGTGTAGATGCGAGATTCTGGTCTTGTAAGGAATTGGGTATTATGGCTTACGTGCTAAGGTTGAATTAAGGATCTTCAGTTATGTTGTGTTGTTAGGCATATATGGATTGAGGTGACATGGGATCACCCCCGGGTATGTGCATGGTAAGGTTACACGGCGATATGATGGCGTTAGAATGACTCTTGGCACGTTCGAGGACGAACGTATGTCTAAGTGGGGGAGAATGTAACGACCTAGTCGGTCGTTTTGAGCATTTGCATTTTGTTCAGCTGTATGAAGTCTTGAGCAGCATCGTATGATTATTATGACTTGTATGAATCGTCGGATTTGTTTTTCAGGTTATTCGGAATTGATTTGGATGAATGATTCTCAACTAAGAAATTTTAAGTTGGAAGAGTGGACCAAGTTTGACCTTTGAGTATTTGACTTCAGATCGGAGTTTTGATGGTTCCATTAGGTACGGATGGTGATTTTGGACTCGGACATATGCCCGGAATCGCATTTGGACATTTCTAGAAGGTTTCGACACTAATTGGCGAAAGATGAAAATTTGAAGGTTTGGAATGTTCATAAGTTTGATCGAGTGTTGACTTTGATAATATCATATTCGGATTGTGGTTTCAGGAATTGGAATAGCTTCGTTTTATCATTTGGGATTTGTGCGCAAAATTTGAGTCCACTCCGAGTTGAGTTGCTATGATTCGGCACGAGCTTTGGAAGTTGAAAGTTCAAAAGTTTATTAAGATCGATTTGAGGCGCGATTTGTTGTTTTAATGTTGTTATGCGTGATTTGAGGCCTCGAGTAAGTTTGTGTTATGTTGTGGGACTTGTTGGAATGCTCGGACAGGGTCTCGAGGGGCTCGGGCATGATTCAAATTGTTTTTGGACCATTTTATTCATTTTGGCATTGCTGGTTTCTGCTGAGTTCTGGGCATCTGGTTTTCTTGTTCACGATCGCAGAGTGTGGACCGTGATAGCGTAGAGTTGTTTGATGGTTGGGGAAGGTTGTTTATCGCGTTCGCGAGTCCAGAGTCGCGTTCGCGGAGGTTGAGGCAATTGTTTAGTGCGTTCACGATTCTAGCGACGCGTTAGCGTAGAAGGAAGGAGGGCCTGAGGATGTCAGGCGTTTGTTCTTCGCGGTCGCGAAGTGTGGAACGCAATCACGTAGCTCTAGGAGATATGACCATCGCGTTCATGACTGTGATGCTGCATTTGTGTAAGAGGAATTTCAGCTGGTGAGCATTTGTTCTATGCGAACGCGTGGAATTGTCCACGTTCATGAAGTGTAATAACTGGGCAAACTCTATAAAATCCCATTTCGAGGGATAGAGTTATATTATCATATTCAAAGCTATGGAGCTCGGATTGAGATGATTTTTGAAGTGATTTTCACCATATAGATTGGGGTAGGTGTTCTATGCTAAGTTTTGATTATATTTCATGAATCTATCCTTGTTTTTTACTGTTGGTTGATGATTTCAAAAGAGAAATTAGGGGGTTTTGTCTAAAATTTTCTAAAGTGAATTTTCGAATTTTGAACATCGATTTGGAGTCAGATTTGAGTGAAACTCGTCTGGTTGGACTCATAATTGAATGGGTTGTCGGATTTTGTAAGTTTTGTCGGGTTTCGAGGTGCGGGCCGGGATTTGACCTTTTGGTTAAATTTGGGCTTTTGATTAAAGATTCCACCTTTATCAATTGGGTTTGTTTCCTTTGGCATTATTTGATGTCCCTGAGTTGGTTTTGTCTAGTTTCGAGCCGTTCGGAAGTAGGTACGTGTGGGATGGTGTTTCTGGAGCATTGTTTGGCTTGCTCGATATTGGATTCGGCTTGTTCGAGGTTAGTAGCACTTTTAAACTTGGTGCTGAGGATATGATCCCCTGAATATATGTGCTATGTGTTTGCTGTTGAGGTGATGTACATGCTAGGTGACGAGCGGGTGGGCGTGCACCGTGTGAATTATAACTCGGATGATTATGTGGTATCGTGTAGTATTCTGTCTTGTTTTTATCCATAAAATTCCTACGTGCTAGAATAATTGAGCTATGATCCATGTTAGAAATCAGGCTTAGGCTATGTACTTATTCTGGTGGGACCCACTTAGGTCATTTTTGTTGTTGAGTTATTTGCATAAATTGTAATTACATACTCAGTCATATTCATTCATTTGCATATCATATCTCATTCTCTGTTATCATCATTGTCACATCATGTTATCATTGTTTGGGCTGATTGGCATGAGATTTGTGAGCCCGTGAGACTAAAGAGATTTATGACTGAGCTGAGGTTGAGGGCCAGATTTTGAGTGATATTGATGGAATTGGGCTACACGATGCAACAAGTGTTATTGATTCAAGATGGGATCGGTATGCATGCCGCAGCGGGTATTAGTGATTTATATGTGGATCGGGCTGCACACACCTTATGGCTATAGTGGATTGGATTACACGCTACAATAGGCCTTATGTTTATATGTGTATCAGGTTGGACACCGCAACAGGCCTTATTGCTATAAGTGGATCGGACTGCACGTCTTGGCAGGCTTTATAGGCTTTATTACTATTGATGGGATCGGGTTGTGCCCTGCAGCAGGCATTGTACAGTGCTGAGTGACCGAGTATGCTGAGGGATTGAGCATGATGAATGGGAGTGCGAGATAGTGAGATTGAAATACTACTCTGAGAGTGTGAGTGCATGAGTTCATCACTATGATGCATTGCACTGACATGTATACTTGACATACAGGCACAAAGATGCATTTCATCTTGCTATACGGCATTGTGACATTTATGACTTCACATGTACATTGACATGTAGGCATAGATATATACTTTCCTCATGCAAATCTGAGATTTAAATTTTATCTCTTGTTTAATGTTTTTGGAAAAAGCCCAATTTTTGTGATATACTCACATTTTGGTGAATTCAGTGGAAGATTTGGGTTTTACTGTTACACTTGAGAAGCATGCCTATTTTTTCGTAACTGTGTGCGAGTTGAGCATCATATCTTAGAGTTGTTTCTTGTACTACTTTTATTATATTATTACGAGTTGTTGTTGGCCTTTGGTGTTGGACTCTGACCGTTTGTCCAAGCTCGTCACTACTTTCAACCTAAGGTTAGGTCTATTACTCATTGAGTACATGGGGTCGGTTGTACTCATATTACACTTCTACATCTTGCGTGCAGATTTTGGATGCTGATGTTGCTTTGAATGGCGGGAGCTGGCACTGAAGACATAGCTGCGTCCAGGTCATGGCTGCCTCTTATTCTTGGTAGCTTTAGAATTATTAATTTGTTCATGTATATTTCAAATAGATGATGTATTTATTTCACACCATCTTTGTAAACTCTAAATCTTATAAGCTCATGATTTGTACAACTAGTCCTTGGGATTTTGTATAAAAGCTCAGTTATTTCATCATGTATTTTTCTCAGTTAAATCTCACTTGAAGAGGATTGTTGCTATTTGGCTTACCTAGCAGGTTGGGTTAGGTGCTATCACGACTGGTTGGATATGGGTTCGTGACAGAAGGTGACATATTTTAAGTAGTTAACCTATCCATACAATGGGCGCTTCAAATGTCACGACCCAAAATCCGCTATATGTCGTGATGAGCCCAACATCGCCATTAGGCAAGCCAACGATGAACTGCCAACTTAATTATTCATTTTATTATTTTTGAAATCGTCAATCCCATCAAATAATAGAGTAAAATCTGGCACTCACATGCTATTCTTTACCAATTTCCGTATATAAATGAATCATAAAGTGAAATGATGATAATAACGTGAATTACAATATTGAACATCCACTAGGAACCTCCAAAATCCGGTGTCACGAGTGCATGAGCATCTACTAGAAGGTAGAATAACAATACAACATCTGTCTGGAATACAAGATACATAGGATAATGCAGATAATTATGATGGAGACTCTGTATGCTACAGATCGTAACATGGGATGCAGCTCACCGAAGGTCCCCGCAATAGCTGCGCCTTTGCGCCCAAAAGCCCACCAAAGATATGTATACCCACACAATAAGTGCAGAAGTGTAGCATGAGTACGTAAATTAACGCGTACCCAGTAAGTATCTAGCCTAACCCTGAGAAGTAGTGACGAGGGGTCGACATCGACACTTGCTAGTAGTCCGATAAAACAAGTATAGAAAAAAGTAGACAAGTATGAACCATGGTAATTAAAACAGTGAGAACAACTATAGGTACATGATACGATCCTCCTCTAAAAAGTAAACACAAGTCCTCAAATATCGGTTCCCTACCCAGATGGCATATATATAATATGGTCCTTACCAGATAGGTCATCACAACTTAAGTCAGGAATACTCACAGATATAATGGCTTCTTGTCAAATATTACACACGATTCTGTCGAAGCTAACGGCCCGATCCCATAAGAGATTTTCACAAAGTTGCCAAGGTGAACGGTCCAATCCCATAGGAGTGTTTTATAGAAATGCCGAGGCGAACGGCTCGATCCCATAGGAGTGTGATACATAATCCTACCGAGGCGAACGGTCCGATCCCATAAGAATATGATACATGATATTGCTGAGGCAAACGGCCCAATTTCGTAAGAGTGTGTTACAACATCCTGCCGAGGAGAACGTCCCAATCCCATAAGATTGTGATACATAATCCTGCCGAGGTGAAAGGCCCGATCCCATAAGAATATGATTCATGATACTGCCGAGGCGAACGGCCCTATCCCATAAGAGTGTTTTATAGAAATGCCGAGGCGAACAGCCCGATCCCATTAGAATAAGAAGCTTAACGGGTCCTTGACCCCACTCACGAATATACATGTGAGTTATGAAGTTTAAGGAAACTTTTCAGTGAATACGCACAACGCGGGAGAAATTCGTAAGGGAAGCACAATTCCCACCGCTAATCAAATAGCTCATCCAATTTAAAAAATAGCAAGTCCATTACTCTATGCAAGTCTAATCTCAGATCGTTATGCAAAATAAAGTAATTAAACAGGCAAGGATAACTCAAATAGTACATTTAAAACATGGCGTGAAACTTAGTCTACCCAGACATAATCAGGAATTTCAGTGTACGCACGGACACTCATCACCTCGTACATGCGTAGCTCCCACAATATGTAGCATGTAATAAATATAACACCTACAGGGTAATTTCTCCCTCACAAGGTTAGACAGGAGACTTATCTCAAAACACGCTAACTCAATTCACTAGTAAGACTTTTCCTCGATTATCCAACTTCAAACAGCTCGAATCTAGTCAAAACAACTTCATACCATAAATATAAACTATAGGAAACTATTCCGAACAATAAATTTACGATCTTTAAAGAGAAATAAAAGTCGACTAAAAAATTCAACCCCGGACACGCACCTTGGAACCCGACCAAAATTACAAAATCCTAACGCACATTCGATAATGAGACAAACTATACTAGAACTACTCAAATCCGACCTTAAATCGCCTTTCAAATACCAAAAATTTTGTCTAAGAAGTTTCTATAATTTCCCCCCAATTTTCCAACTAAAATCACTAATTAGATGATGAAAATAGCAATGGATTCGGGTAATATAGCCAAAACCGAGTTAGAATCGCTTACCTCGATGATTTTCTTGAAAAACCCACGAAAAATCGCCACAAACCGAGCTCTCTAGGTCCAAAAATGAAAGATGAGATGAACCCTCATTTATATGGTACCACATCTGATCTCCCAAAGTGCTGACTGCACATTTTTTTTTGTGGCCCGCACTTCCAAGTTTCGCGGCCGCGATCCAATTTGTGCAGTCGTACTTCAGCAGCAACTGCACGACCAGGATTCAGCAATTTAACCATAACCTTCTGTACAAATGTCCAAATGATGAATTCTTTGATTTTTCTGGAAACTAGACTCAAATGACTACAACTTTCGTTTTTGGATCATCTCCAAATTCCTTATAGATTAAAAGATATAAGCTTCCGAAGTCAGACCGTCAAAACTTCAGATTTCCCTTGCTGCGGTCCGCACCTTTTTCCACTGGGGCCGCACATGGTCTTTGCCTCAGCACTCCAAAAATGTGCCCTCCGCACTTCAATTGCTCCAGAACATCATCAAAGTGCCAAAATACCCAAACTTGTTCGAAACACACCTGAGGCCCCTAGGACCCCATCCCGATATACGAACAACTCCTAAAACACAATACGAACTTATTCGAAGCCTCAAATCACGTCAAAAAACATAAAAATTACGAATCGACAGCCAAAACCTTTCTTTCAACTTTTCCTACTTTCAACTTTTCCAAACACGTCCGAATTATACTTTAACATCCCGGAACGATGCCAAACTTTACGTGTGAGTCATAAATCACAATATGAACTTATTTCAAGGCTCGGAATACCAAACGGACATCGATAACACCAAAATCCACTTCGGGTCAAACTTAGAAATTTCTAACTTTCCAATAAGCACCAAAATGCTCCTGGGTAACCCGATACTCAACCTGAACATACGCCCACGTCCGAAATCATCATACGAACCTATTGGAACCTTCAAATCCCGATTCCCAAATCGTTTACTCAAAAATCAAACTCTAGTCAACTCTTCCAACTTTAAGCTTCCAAATAGAGAATTTCCTTCCGAATTAACTCTGAACTTTCCTGGAATTCAATTTCGACCACACGTACAAGTCATAATACATGAAGTGAAGCTACTAAAGGCCTCAAACTGCCGAATAACGCGCTAGAGCTCAAAACGACCAGTCCGATCGTTACATCAAAAATGCGCAAATGCTTTTCAAAGGTTTGGGCTTCAAAATATTTAATAGGAACACTTTATTATGTGTTCAAGTACTTAATTGTGTTATGACCCAAAATCCCATCAATGATCATGATGGCACCTAACCTCAAATATCTAGGTAAACCAATAATTTTAATCAACTAAAGCAATACAATTAAGGATAATCCACCATCAAGATATATATATATATATATAACATGGAAAATCTCAAATTCAACTATACCAAATGTGGAAATACATCAACCAACTCCTGAAATCTGGTTGTACGAAGTCATGATCTTTTAAGATAAAATAAAACTGAGTCATAATACAGAGATATTGTTTGAAATAAGACAACGGTATGATAATGAGAAGAAGGTGACTTCAAGGGTCTCTGGTGGATCAAGTAGCACTATCTCGAGTCTTCTGCGTCAGCTACTGTGCACCCTCTTAAGAACCACTAGTGCCAATGCCAGAATATGCCCAAAATATACAACAATTTAGTATGAGTACAAAGACAACGTATACTCAGTAAGTATCAAGTCTAATCTCGAAGAATTAGTGGTGATGACAAACATATGATATGCACCATTACAACGTGAGCAGTTCATAATAGCATAAAACCACAAAATTTTGCCAAGAACAACAAATATCTCATCAAGGTATATAAATTAGAGATGGATAAGTATGCTTCTCAAACACAATTAACCAAAGCATAACTCAATTTCGATGTTCGCAGATAGAAATGATATGCACCAAGTAGCACCTACAAGAATACTTTTACACGAGTCTAGGATGATCATGCATGATCAAGACTCAATTATAACCAATATCCAGCACATCCCATATGCTCCAACACGATCCAGCACGTCCCACGTGCTCCAACATAAATTATCTTACATGCGCTCATAGGTCCCAATGTAATATGGGTGATCACTTGACTCCAGAGGGACGAATCTATATCCATGTGCCACACGAAAATCTATCTTGCCATAACATATCATTATCACAATAATCACACAAAAATAATCATCGAGCCATAATATCAATCTGCTCAGAATGTTCAAATGTGTCATGATCATATCAATCTGTATCAATATCTCTATCCTCAAAGATAAATGCATAAACAAAGACATAATAAATAAAGATATGGATGTGTGTGTTCATGATATAAAGTATGACTGCGGCTACAACAAGTATATCAGCATCTCAAGAATGGCCAATCGTGCCCTAATAAGAAGTCATAAGCCTAGACATAATATTTAGCATGAATAAATAGGCTCATGTAGTCATACAATCAAATAAAACATAAGTCAAAAAGTTGACACAACCAAACAAGGCATAAAGAAGCCTAAATATATCCAAATATAGTATAATCTTAGTGTGTGTGTGTGTGTGTATAAGCTCATCACCTCGTATGTACGTCACCCCTAATTCAAGTAGAATGTAGCACATAAGTCCAATAGAAATTTTCTCTTAACAATGTTAGACAAGAGACTTACCTCGAACTGCTTTAACCCTTAAATACCACCTTTCCTTTAAAACTCTCCTCCAAGCATCCCAAAATTAACCAAACAATACTTAACGGGGTCAAATAAAGTCATAGAAACTAACTCCAAATAATAAAGACTCAATCTTTAATCAAATCTCAAAAGTCAAGAAAAATCAATCCGGGCTCACATAATCAAAATACGAGTCGAAGGCACACTTCATTAACCCGTAACTCCACGAATCAATTATGTGATTAATTTTCAAATTTGAGTCCAAATTGGTGTTCAAAATTCCAAAATATACTCTGTTAAGTTGTGGACAAAACTCCCAAATTTATTTCTTTAAATCCTTGATTTATGTGTGAAAATTTATGAAAAATCACGATATATAATCAAATTCAAGTAAGAATTACTTACCCTTAAAATTGGAGTAAAAATCTCCTCAAAAATTGCCTCTTTCCAAAGTCGAGGTCTCAAAAATAAAGAAAAAGAGCTAAATCTCGACTTAAAAGGATCTACCAGGAACTTCGCATGTGCGGACCAATTGGCTGCAGGTGGGATCCCATACACCGCAGGTACGAAAACTTGCCAATGCTAGCTCCAACTACAGGCATGAACCTAAGTCCGCTTGTGCAATCTCTGCATGTTAAAAAGAGGCACCACAGGTGCGACTGCACTAGATATCAGAAAATTTCAACTTAGCTCAAGATGATATGAGAACACCACAAAACTCACTCAAAGCCCTCAACACCCCATCCAATCATCCTAACAAGTTCTCATATCCTATACAAACTTGTCTGAGGGCTCGAAGCACCACAAACAATATTAAAATCATGAATCAAGAATCAAACTAAAAATCTTAAGTTCTCTTAAGTTCAAAATTTCAGCTTTCAATTAGAAGTGCCGAATCAACCCCTGGCCACCCGAGAAATAAATTAAACACATGTACAAGTTCAAAATTGTTATAAAAATCTATCGAAAACTTCAAAATACTAATCCAGGATCATTTACCTAAAATATTAACTTTAGTCAACTCGTCCAACCTTAAGTCTCAATTAAGTAACTAAACATCCTAAATCACCCTCGAACCTATGGAAAACCAAACAGATCTACTGGAAGTCTCAAATAGGGGAGTGGGATATTAGAACTCAAAATGACCGGTTGAATCGTTATATTATCCACCTCTTAAATAAAAATTTATCCTCAAACGCGTTTAGAATATACTTAGACTGCTGAAAGGGTCTGGATATTTGTTCAGTATATCTAACTTGGTCTCCCAAGTAGCCTCATCGCTCGGTTGCCCTTTCCAAAGCATTTTCAAAGCAATCTCTTTTGATCTCAACTTTTGAACCTGCCTATCCGAAATAGCTATTGGTTCTTATTCATAGACAAAATTCTCATGTAGATATACTATGCTGTCACAATCCAATTTCCACCATAGGCTGTGCTGGTGCCCAACGCCTGCCATTAGACAAGCCAACGGTAAACCACCAACATAATCATCCATTCATAATACTTTAAAAATCAATAATTTCATTAATAAAATGAAATTAAGTTTAGAAACCATGCTAAAATACTTTCATTACTACTAAGTCACGAAGTATGAACAAATACATAAAGTTTAATGATATAAAATGCAACAGAAATTAATTATCTATGTTTGAAGAAGTCACAATATAATAATTGGAGCTTGGATAAATAACATTTTACACTGTCAAAAATTCCTTCAAAAAAAAAAAGAAATAGGAAAAAATTTAAGCAAAATGTTCACTTTAAAATATATGTATACATAGATCTTTGGGTGGAGAAGAGGTAAATACATGATTCTCTTAGTCTAGTATATATTACGGGAAAGCAACTGGAGGACAACTTTGCGGTATGACCTATGCGTTGATGAACTATTTCTATTGTTTAGAACAGGAAACAATCATAGGTACATACTCACAAGAAGGGGCACTGGTCGGTTAGTGCCAAATTCGATCACGCATGTTTGGGTGATTTTGCGGCTAACGTAACTTCACCTGGAAAGGTTGCCAATCACAAGTGCTATCTAGGATGCTTGAGGAGGCTGTAAATACTTGGGTTCATGGGTACAGGCAAGAATCACACAAGAATTGTTGAAGGAAATGTGCATGATCATCTGTAATGCACAAATTATGCGAAAAGCTCAAGAGGATTCATTTGCGTATGGTGTTGATTTAAGTTTAGTAATGCCATATGGAATCATATTGATCGAGGAGCATTGGTACATCTCAGGCACTACCTCATGCAGGAAGCAAATTGGAGGACTCCATTCTCACTTGGCTAGTTTCTATGTGCTCATGGCTTAGTTCATTTTTCCTAGTTCAAAATGTACTATCACTGTTGAATATTATAATCAACTTTGATAATAGGACTTATGTAGCCTTCATTACTTATTCTTTGCATTTCGTAGGACTTTATGACATTTGTTTCTTTTATTTTTTAAATATGTATAAAAACTAATCCTAGGCACCTTGTCTAGTGGATTTACTTTAAAAAAAAAAAAAACATTCTCACGTTGCATCTCTAATTAAAAATGAAGAAACTAAAGACACAAAAAGCAAAGGGGAAAGTGGCAATGCAAGTTGTTGTGTATGTCCGTTGAATTGTATTTCTTGTACATTTATTTTATAATTTTTTTCCGTTCATTGTTCTTCTTATTCTGTTCTTTTCTATTCATTAAATCTCTCCCCATCAATTCTCCACACTTTAAATAATTATGTGGTTCCGTTTCTTGTAAAATAAAAGGCATTACTGAGCGGGCATATCGAACCATAGACCTCGACACTCAAGTCTTGTTACAGATAGTCGGAGTTAAAAATAGTTAAACAATAAAGTATTCGTGATTTAATTAATAAACTCTATGTAGAGAATATGGAGTTGTGTTGATGTTGCTCTCCTACCTTAACCTTTTTCCCGTGAATGAATTAACCTTTTTTTTCACAATTTTTATTATTTGAGGCTGTAGAGGACCATCAAATTTGAAGGTGAATGAATTAACCTTCAAATATTATTTGAGGCTGTAGAGGACTATGCAGGTTGGCAGCTTTAGGCCGCTATCTACAGTAGTATACTCAGCACGATTGATAGCCTTCTTCAAAAGTAATTATGTGCGCCATTTATTCTTGAATATTATGCGTTACCGGTTAATAGATGTGGATCCGATAGGTCATTTTGGGTACTAACCCTTATTTCCGTGTTCCGAAACCTCTATTAGCTCCACTTAATATTTTTCGATTTGCGTGTGAAGTCCGTGTCTTTTTCCGAAAAGTTTTTATGTAAAAATATGAAGAAAATATGATTTTTGGCTTTAAAAATAACTTGAGTTGACCACAGTTAAAATTTTATGTAAATAATCCCGAATCGGTGATTTGACGATTCCGATAGGTCCGGACTATGAATTCTGGACTTGAGTTTATGCCCCAAATTGAAATCGGATGTCCCTATGTTGATTTGACTCGTTTTACCGAAAGCTAGTAATTTAAAAGTTTAAAAATTTGCTAGGTTTGACTGTAGGTTGACTTCATAGCTATCGATTCGGATTTTGATATTGGGACTTGGTATAGGTCCGTTTTGCTATTTGAAACTTGTCTGCAAAATTTGGTGCAAATCGGCATTGGTTTGATAGGATTCAGACGCTCGGTTGTGATTTTTAGAAATTATTGAGTTTTCTTTAAAATTTCATGCATTTTGACGTTTGATTCGTGATTTTAGGTGTTACTTTTGTGTTTGATCATGCGAGCGAGTTCGTATGATGTTACTACACTTGTGTGCATGTTTGGTTTAGAGTTAAGGGCTCGGGTGAATTTCGAATAGGCTACGGACTATTTTTAGACTTAAGAGATAGCTGGTTTTACCTGTTTCTGATGTCTGATGCCTTGTGCTTCGCAATCGCGAGGGAAAATTGGGTTGGGGGCGGCATTATTCTTCCCGAACACGGGGACTGGGTCGCGAACGTGACGTAGTGGAGGCTTACCCTTCGCGAATGCGACGGTCCTCTCGCGAACGCATAGAGTTATTGGTGTCTGGGGGAAGGTAGATTGTTACTCATTCACCAATGCGCCTTCGCTCGCGAGCGCGAAGGCAAGGTGGGTTAAGCCTTCGCGAACGTGAAGGGTTCATCGCGAACACGTAGGCCATTTGGGCCACCATTCTTCGCGAACGGGTCAGGTGCTCTGCGAACGCAAAAAACACTTGATGCCCAGGTATTAAACATTCCAAAAGGCAGGATTTGAGCCATTTTTCACCAATTCAAGTTCGAGCTCGTCCTAGAGGCGATTTTGAAGAGGTTTTCATCCCAACTTCATTGGTTAGTAAATTTTAACTTGTTTTTTACATTTTCATAAACACCTATTGATTTTAACCTTTAATTTAGGATTTTTTATGGAAGAAATTAGGGATTTGGGTAGAAATTATGAATTTTATAAAATTGAGATTTAGGCCTCAAATTGAGGTCGGATTTTGAAATAACTGACATAACTTGGCTCGAGGGTGAATGGGTAATTGAGTTTTTGTCCGAATCTCAGGTTTTGACCAAGCGAGCCCGGGGTTGACTTTTTCCAAAATCATTAAAGATTGAACCTTTTTCACTCGTGGGCAGTTTCTAAAACCTATTTTGAATTATTTTAACTATATTTGGCTAGAATTGATTTGTTTGGAGGCTAATACTAAAGAAAAAGCTGTGGTTGAGCATTGATTTGGTTGCGGAGTGAGGTAATTCTTATGTCTAACCTTAACTTGAGGAAATTAGGACTTGTTGAATCAATTGTTATGTGAATTATGTGGGAAAATGGTGTATATGCAAGGTGACGAGTGTATATACCCCTGATGCAATATAAAAAGCGAAAACAAGAAAACAAAAGATAGAAGCAAGACGCTCAATGAACTATCAAGACAACAAGTAGGAACTAGTCTACTTACCTTCTTGATGAAGTCACGGAGTACCTATACTATACGAACAACCCTCAAGACAACGATGGTCTTGCAAATTGTTCGATCAAACAAGGAACGAGTTCAATTTTGAATCACACCAAAATTGGACAAGTTAATTCACACGATTTTGGGAGCAATGCTGCTGCCGTTTTTTGATTGAAAATAATGTCAAAAAAAGTGTCAAAATAATGAAGTGTTTAGGCTTACATAGGATGAGCCTTTACCTAACTCAAATAGAAAAAGAATAACTAGTAACCTAAATCAACTAGGAAACAACTAATTAACAAAAAGGCCACAATTTGTCTAAGTTTAAGAAATAGTCACGCAGGACTCCAAAACAAGTAAGAATTAATGTCTTCCATAACTATACAATAATACACGCCAAACGCAAACATCATATGCCAAACGATTGGATCTTCTTCACCATCAAATGTGCATCATGAAGCTCTTTAGCTTGACTTCTCGTGAATGGTCTTGAAGGTTTAAACGTATCATGATCAGGTTGACCTGCATCATCCTCCCCTTCTTGGGAAGATTTCGTTCTCGAAATCGAACCTTCTTCATATTTCAAAAAAACACAAGGAGTCAAGTCAGTTACATTGAATGTCTTAGAGGAAGCATAATCATCAGGCAGATCTATGACATAAGCATTATTATTGATCTTCTGCAACACTTGAAATGGTCCATCTCCCCGCGGAGCTAACTTCCCTTTCCTAGGGTTCGAAAATATTTCTTTTCGGAAGTGCACCCAAACCCAGTCACCTTTCTTTAAGTCCAGCTTTTTTCTTCCTTTATTCTTCTTGACCGCTACCTTTTCATAAGCATCCTCCAAAGTTTTCCTCACCTTAGCATGCAATTCGAGCAACGCAGCTGCCCGGTTTTCTCCGTCAATGCTAATAACTGCATCTCTCGGCAAAGGAACAAGATCAAGTGGTATCAAAGGATTAAAACCATAAACACATTCAAATGGAGTAATGCTAGTCATGCGATGAACAGTTTTATTATATGCAAACTCCATAATAGGTAATCGGTCAGCCCACGTGCCGGACTTCCCTTTGGTCAAAGCTCGAAGAAGAGCTCCCGGGTGCGATTAACAACCTCAGTTTGACCATCAGTCTGTGGATGATGTGATGTAGAAAACAACAGTTTGGTGCCAAGAGCACCCCACAAACACTTCCAAAAGTGACTCAAAAAATTAGCATCCCTATCACTAACAATAGTTCGAGGCACACCACGCAACTTTAATACATTGGCAATGAACAAAGAAGCAACATGTTGTGCATTATCACATTTTTTTACAAGAAATGAAATGAGCCATCTTAGAAAATCTATCAACAACCACATAAATGCTATCATGACCTCCCCTAGACCGCGGCAGCCCCATCACAAAATCCATTGAGATATCTACCCAAGGACTAGTAGGAATGGGTAAGGGAGTATACAAACCATGATTATTAGACCTAGACTTAGCTCTTTTACGCTCAAAACACGCTCCACATATTCTCTCGACATCTCGCCTCATCTTAGGCCAATGGAACTGTTCCCCCAATATAGCTAAAGTCTTTTCTACCCCAAAGTGTCCCATCAAGCCCCCACAATGCGCCTCACGTACCAACAACTCTCGCCACAAGGACTCGGTTATACAAACTCTCCCCTTCTTAAAAAGGTACCCATCATGCCACTGATACTTCTCAATCCGCTGCCCACTAGTAATGGCATCATACACACTCTTAAATTTAGGGTCATGCTCATACATAGACTTAATACTCTCAAAACCCATCAACCTAGATGCTAATGTGATATCCAAAGCAAACTTCCTAGATAGTGCGTCAGCAACTACATTCTCCTTTCCCTTCTTGTAATGAATCACGTAAGGGAAACTCTCAATGAACTCTACCCACTTGGCATGTCGTTTATTTAGTTTCTCTTGACCCCTAAAATGTTTGAGGGACTCATGATCACTCCTAATTACGAATTCCTTAGGCCATAGGTAATGTTGCCAATGAGCTAAAGCTCTCACGAGGGCATACAACTCTTTGTCGTACGTAGAGTAATTCAAGGCAGCCCCCTTCAACTTCTCACTAAAATAGGCAATAGGCTTCCCATCTTGCATAAGAACACCTCCAATTCCCACCTCTAGGCGTCACACTCAATTTCAAACGCCTTACTAAAATCAAGTAATTGTTACAACGGGCCAGAACTAAGCCTACGTTTCAACTCTTGGAAGGCACCCTCTTGCGGCTCCCCCCACACAAAAGGCGTGTCTTTTCTCACCAAC
>MCJB01007903.1:36614-57640 GCA_002018475.1 Nicotiana obtusifolia | reverse complement strand
GTCTATAGAAACTAGCTAGTCCATGGAAACTTCTAACATGTGAAACAGTAGTAGGAGTAGGCCAGTCTCTAATAGTTTCTACCTTAGATGCATGTACTTCAACACCATTAACACTTACAACAAATCCCAGAAATACAACTTTCTCTACACAAAAGGCACACTTCTTGTAATTAACATATAACTTTTCAGCTCTTAATACTTCAAACACTTGCCTTAGGTGATCAACATGGTCATCTAAACTTCTACTATAAATCAGGATATCATCAAAGTAGACAACCACAAACTTATTAAGAAACGGTTTAAGCACATGATTCATTAATCGCATGAACGTACTAGGTGCGTTGGAGTGACCAAAAGGCATAACCAACCATTCATGTAGACCAAACTTGGTCTTGAATGCAGTTTTCCACTCATCACCCGGTTTCATACGGATTTGGTGGTAACCGGACCTAAGATCAATCTTAGAAAACACACTTGAACCACATAACTCATCTAGCATGTCATCTAACCAAGGGATAGGATGACAATACTTTACCGTTATCTTGTTGACGGCTCGGCAATAAACACACATCCTCCAGGTGCTATCTTTCTTTGGAACCAAGATCACGGGTACGGCACACGGACTTAGACTCTCTCGAACTAGCCCCATACTCAATACCTCATCCACTTGTCGTTGCAACTCCTTAGTATCCTGTGGATTACTTCGATATGCGAGTTTGTTTGGAATTTGTGACCCCGGAACAAAGTCAATTTGGTGTTCTATCCCCCTCAACGGAGGTAGTCCACTCGGCATCTCCTCGGGAAACATGTCCCTGTATTCCTGCAAAACATCACTAACAAACTAGGCAAGGGGTGAACGTTAGTAGAAACTTCTTCATTAGAGCTCAAGTAAACACCCTTATGAATTAGGAAAATTAAGAGTTTAGAACTATCATTACCTCTCAAATACTCACCTGGTTGCATCATGCCACAAATATTATCTGACAGGTTCAATGTACTAGCATTGGTTATGGCTTCGGATTTGGGCTCCATTGGAGCCTTAGCTCTAGCCGCCTCTTTCAGTTCCCTCATGCGTTTGTAATCATCACTAACCTGTTGCGGTGTTAAGGGCTTAAGTACATAACTCTTGTCCTCCAGCTTGACCGTATAAGTGTTGGCCCTTCCATCATGATCAACACATCTATCAAACTGCCAAGGCCTGCCCAATAGTAAATGGCACGCCTGCATAGGCACCACATCGCACAAGATTTCATCCTGATAAGCTCCCACCTTGAACTTAATGAGTGCTTGCTTTACTACCTTTAATTCACCACATTCAGTCAACCACTGCAATCGATAAGGACGGGGATGTTTCCTCGTAGGTATACTAAGTTGAGTCACTAACGTGTAGCTTATTACATTAGTGCAACTTTCGGAATCTATTATCATCGAGCACACCTTTCCTTTCACCCTACATCTAGCATGAAACAAGCTCTCACGCTGCATATCTCCTTTCTCCTGTACGTTCATAGTGCTCAAGTTCCTACGTACCACTAAAAACATATTCACACCCTCTTCTTCTAACTCTTCCTCGCCGCACTCAACCAATTCTGCTCCCTTATCATCCTCAATCTCTTCTTCACTTTCTTCTTCACACACAGTTCCATCATCAAGAATTAACATAGTCCTCTGTGTTGGACAATCCTTAGCGAAATGCCCATAGCCTTTGCATTTGTGACACTTAAAAGAAGATGCGCTAGGAGAATTTAGTTGAGTCTTAGAATTACCTCCGGACCCCTTAGGTTCAACCCCAGGTGCCGCAGCTTGGGCTAGCTTCTTAGGCTCTCGGTTTTGGGTTGCTGTAGGCTCTCGGGTTTGGCTTGCTCCCCTAGTGTTCGGCGTCTTCCACTCTTTGTTTCGACGTATGATAGTGGAATCGGAACCCCCTCTATATCGAGCTGCCCGACTTTCTTTAATCATCTTTTCGGCTTCAATGGCAGCTAAGAACACATCATGAAGAGCAATGAACACATGTAGCCTCAACTGATTGGAGATATCATTATTCAACCCATTTTTGAATCGGATAATAGCCTCTTCGTCTTCTTCGTCTTCCATGTCAAGTGATAGACGAATTTTCTCAAAGTCATCATAGTATTCTTCCACGGACTTCAACCCTTGTTTCAAATCATACAACTTCCGTAATTGTTCTTGCTTGTGCCGTGGGTTCACATATTTACGAGTCATTATTTGCTTCAATTCTATCCANCATCACTAACCTGTTGCGGTGTTAAGGGCTTAAGTACATAACTCTTGTCCTCCAGCTTGACCGTATAAGTGTTGGCCCTTCCATCATGATCAACACATCTATCAAACTGCCAAGGCCTGCCCAATAGTAAATGGCACGCCTGCCACAAGATTTCATCTTGATAAGCTCCCACCTTGAACTTAATAAGTGCCTGCTTTACTATCTTTAATTCACCACATTCACTCAACCACTGCAATCGATAAGGACGGGGATGTTTCCTCGTAGGTATACTAAGTTGAGTCACTAACGTGTGGCTTACTACATTAGTGCAACTTCCGGAATCAATTATCATCGAGCAGACCTTTCCTTTCACCCTACATCTAGCATGAAACAAGTTCTCACGTTGCACATCTCCTTCCTCCTGTACGCTCATAGTGCTCAAGTTCCTACGTACCATTAAGAACATATTCACACCTTCTTTTTCTAACTCTTCCTCGCCACACTCAGCCAATTCTGCTCCCTTATCTTTCTTATTCTCCTCTTCACTTTCTTCTTCACACACAGTACCATCATCAAGAATTAATATGGTCCTTCGTGTTGGACAATCCTTAGCGAAATGTCCATAGCCTTTGCATTTGTGACACTGAAAAGAAGATGCACTAGGAGAATTGAGTTGAGTCTTAGAATTGCCTCCGGACCCCTTAGGTTCAACCCAGGTGCCGCAGCTTGGGCTAGCTTCTTAGGCTCTCGGTTTTGGCTTGCTATTGGCTCTCGGGTTTGGCTTGCTCCAAGTGTTTGGCGTCTTCCACTCTTTGTTTCGACGTATGATAGTGGAATCGGAACCCCCCTCTATATCGAGCTGCCCGACTTTCTTTAATCATCTTTTCCGCTTCAATGGCAGCTAAGAACACATCATGAAGAGCAATGAACACATGTAGCCTCAACTGATTGGAGATATCATTATTCAACCCATTTTTGAATCGGATAATAGCCTCTTCGTCTTCTTCGTCTTCCATGTCAAGTGATAGACGAATTTTCTCAAAGTCATCATAGTATTCTTCCACGGACTTCAACCCTTGTTTCAAATCATACAACTTCCGTAACTGTTCTTGCTTGTGCTATGGATTCACATATTTACGAGTCATTATTTGCTTCAATTTCATCCATGTTATGTGTGCCGGTTGGTTATGTCTAATTCTGGATGTTTTCTCAGCCTCCCACCAAGTCGAAGCATAGGACTCGAAATCAGCAATGGCATATGTAGCCTTCTTCTCCTCAAACATATCATTAATTTCAAATATCCGCTCAACTTGACGCTTCCATTCTAAATATCGATCAGGATCACTAGTTCCTTTGAAAGCAGGGATAGTAACCTTGACGCTGTTCAACCCACTATCTCGGACATGGTCTCGGCCCCCTCGGTTTGGTAAGATTGGTTGGAAGTCCTCGTAATGCTCAGCATGCTCATCAAATTCATACTCTAAGTTCCTTCCACCAAAAACTCTAAGCCTCCCTCTAGGACCATGATCATAACCACGTCTTCCCACGTAGTCTCGGACTCCATTCCTCTGTCCTACTCTCGGATTCCATGGCCCCAAATCATTATCTTCAAATTCGTCGAACTCGGGTTGATCATCCTCTCGGGCTGCTCTCATATCCCCTACGGGTGCTATGTTTCTCTGGGATGGCATTAATGGTGGTATGACACCCAGGGGAATCCTCATGGACCTGACATTTTGAGCACCTCCGTCCCTCTACTCGTTTTGGCGAGCTAACTCCACGAACTGCTCGGGTCTAACGGTGGAACCGTTACTAGTTCCTTCTCCGGCGTGCTTCTGATTGCTAGAGGATCTTTCTATGTTCTCCATTCGGGAGCTAAGTGCCCTTACATCGGACAAGAGGTCGGCCAAAGTAATGTCAGTCACAACCTTTTCTCCTTTCGTAGCCATGCACCTGCAAAAGAAACAAGACTAGAGAATGTGTTAAGGTTAGTTAAAATTCTCTCTCCCACTTTTTGAATGAATCTCAGGTTCACTCAAAATTTTGGGTAGGATTTCACACTTGTCTTCAAATTGGATTCCTCTAATTGACCAAGTTCCTTAGCGACCTTTCAAGTTCACAAGATCAATAGTTTTCTTCGGGGTGAGTGAAGTTATGTGACTCAATAGGCGGACAGCTTTTTAAGTGAGCACAAGAAGCCAAGAATTATCTATGAAAGTGGAAATTCTGAGTTTTAGCACGAGGTCCTACAAGATCAAAGATTAGTAATTACTTAAGTAGGGAAATTACCTAAGAATTACTAATTAGAACTAGTGAAATTAAGAAAGAATTTCGAAATTAGTGGAAGGAGGAAGTTTTTGAAGCTTTCCTACTTTAGTTTGGAGAAGACCAATCCCCTCTCCCTAACCCTTTAGGAATTCGCCCCCCTCCCCCCTTCCTTTTCCAACATAAATTAGCCCCTCCTCTCCTTGTCCAAATAGAATTTCAACTCCTTGAAACTTCTCACTATTGGATTGGGAGTTGTTTCCTTCTTTGACTAGAATTAGGGTTTCCTATTCTCCTCCTTTCTCCTCCCAAAATTCGGCCTCCCTAACACTTCTTAGGCCCTCTCCCGCGTTTTTCACAATGCTCCTTCAAGAACAACAAATTAAAGTTCAAGAACTTCAAGAATTCAAGGCAATCTTGTTAAGAACGTTTGAGGATTCAAGAACCTCTTCAAGAACAACGTAAAACTCTTCAAGAACTTCAATTTAACTCGAAGAACTTCAAGATTTTCAAGATTCAATCGTGCACCTTCAAGAATTTCAACTAGAGTTTCAAGATTTCAAGATTATCGGTTTCTAACGATCAAGAACTTCAAGAATCGGTTCAAGATTTAGCAATCAATCTTCAAGACTTCAATCCTTAGATGATTTAACAACTTCAATCAACAACAATTCTCGGTTTTTCTCTATTCTTTTTTTTTCACGTTTTTTCTTCTTTTTTTATTTCACATTTTTTTTTAATAAAAAACAAAATTTAAGAATTAGAACCTAAAACTAAGGCACGAAGAACAGGATTGGGATTGTAGAAACAAACCTATTCCAAGCTCTGATACCAACTGATGCAATATAAAAAGCGAAAACAAGAAAATAAAAGATAGAAGCAAGACGCTCAATGAACTATCAAGACATCAAGTAGGAACTAGTCTACTTACCTTCTTGATGAAGTCACGGAGTACCTATACTATACTAACAACCCTCAAGACAACGATGGTCTTGCAAACTATTCAATCAAACAAAGAACGAGTTCAATTTTGAATCACACTAAAATTGGACAAGTTAACTCACACGATTTTGGGAGCAATGTTGCTGCCGTTTTTTGATTGAAAATAATGTCAAAAAGTGTCAAAATAATGAAGTGTTTAGGCTTATATAGGATGAGCCTTTACCTAACTCAAATAGGAAAAGAATAACTAGTAACCTAAATCAACTAGGAAACAACTAATTAACAAAAAGGCCACAATTTGGCTAAGCTTAAGAAATAGTCACGCAGGACTCCAAAATAAGTAAGAATTAATGTCTTCCATAATTATACAATAATACATGCCAAACGCAAACATCATACGCCAAATACTTGGATCTTCTTCACCATCAAATGTGCATCATGAAGCTCTTTAGCTTGACTTCTCGTGAATGGTCTTGAAGGTTTAAACGTATCATGATCAGGTTGACCTGCATCAACCCTGTCATGGGATTTAGCATGCAAGATTTGTATAGTTATTTTCATGTTTTCGTTCATTCCATGATATTTCTTGTTATATGCTTTAATTGTTACATATTTTTACTTGACTTCCATGCTATATTTGTTACTTGTCATTTTAACTTCTACTTTGCCTTAATTTATTCATTCCTCACATGATTTCTGCTTATTTGTTACCTTTTTCTACTTGCTTTAATGGTATATTTAAATTGTCACATCTTTTATCTGTTTATTAGTTCTTATATTATATGATGCACTCTAAAATATTTTTTCTCCGATTATTCTGTGGTTCCTCTTTTTCTTGTGTGTTCACCTTCTTGATGTTGATGTATTGTAAATATTGTTGTGGAATTGTTTATTTTGATGACCTGAAAATTATTTGGGAGCGGGTTGCACGTCGCAATGAAATTGAATGTTATTGAAATAAAAAGAAGGAATAAAGACGGATTATACTATGATCAGATAATGATATGGTAGGATCGGGTTGTGCGCCTCAGCGGATTGGTTATGTTGAGTTTGTGATTGTTGAATTATCCTCAGTATTGTGATATGAGACTTGAAACTTTTCATTTTGGACTCTTTGGTAGTTGACCCTTTGGGTCCGTTTATATGAGTTATTGCTTTATTTATATCCTTGTTTTTCCATTGTTATTACTAGTACAGGTTATTTGTGAGTGACTTTCCATAGCCTCGTCACTAGTTCGTCGAGGTTAGGCTCGGCACTTACAGGGTACATGGGGTCGGTTGTACTCATACTATATTGCTGCACTTCTTGTGTAGATACCGGAGTTGATCCCAATGGCGTGTAACGAGACTGCTCGAATTCAGCTACTTGTGGAGACTTGAGGTATAGCTTCATGGTGTCCGCAGTCCTGAAGTCCCCTTCAATTCTATCACTATTGTTTATTTAGCCTCAAAATAGTTGTATTGTTTTCAGACATTATCTGTAGCACTTTAGATACTCATGTATTCGTGACTCCAGATTCTAGGATATGTTTAGATTACATTATTCAGTACTATATCACTCCATTTCAGACTAATACGGTTATTATTATTAACGTTTTGATTCAAATTGTTAAAATTGAGTAAGTAATTTAGCTAACGTTGGCTTGCCTGATAAGTGAAATGTTAGGCGCCATCATGGTCTCGAGGGTGGGATTCCAGGTCGTGAAAAGTTGGTACCAGCGCACTAGGTTGCTTACGTCTCACGAGTCATGAGTAAGCTCAGTAGAGTCTAGAGGATTGGTACGAATACGTCTGCACTTATCTTCTAGAGGCTATAGAGGTTTAGGAAAATTTCACTTCTTCTTTCTCTATCGTGTGACTTATTCTATTATTGAAGTTTGAACTATTATATTCTTGTTCTCTCATAGATGGCGAGAACATGCACATCATCTACAGCGGGGCAGGAACCAGAGCCCCTGTTGCAGCCACTACCAGGGGTATTGGCCGAGGCCGAGGTAGGGGCCGAGGCAGAGGTAGAGCTCAGCCTAGAGCACGCGCAGCAACACCCGTTGCAGACCCTCAGACCGAGCACGAGGATAAGGTCCTAGTTTAGACTACACCGGTTGGACCCACTTAGGTCCCGAAAGGATTTATTGCTACTCCCATACTTCAGGACGCCCTAGTCCGCTTAGTTAGGCTCATGGAGAGTGTGGCTCGGGCTGAAGTATTTCCTATGGCACCAGCTGTCTCTTAGGCTGGGGAAGGAGCACAGACTCCTGCCACTCACACTCTAGAGCAGATAGCTCACATATGTCAGACTCTAGCAGTTCCAGCAATCTCTTTCTTGTTCACTTTGATGGTACACCTTCTGAGGACAAACTAGTCATACTTAGATATCTGCATATATATATATATATATATATATATATATATATATACATACATACATATATATCTGTTTTATACACCATTTATCTATCCTTCTAAATCATGCACCCAGACTGTATACTTTTCCAAAATGAATTCAAATCAAAACATTTTGAACAATATAAATCTATCTTCTCAGGCAACTAAGATTGCTAAGCTTGAAAATGACCTTCAAAACTGGAGTATTCCAGAAGAACCTTTTAAAAGTATTTACCAATTAGGTAATTTTAGCTTCATCAAGAGGCACAATATCAAGACCTGTGAGTCTAACTCTGCTAGGACTATTTGGACTATTTCCACGAGGTGTTGTGCAACATGGGTATGGTGGAGTGCAATGGAGTCGACTTTGCAGTGTTCCAGATGACCGATTTTGCCAAGAAGTGGTGGCAGGATTATGGGCAGAGCAAACCGGCTAGTTCACCTCCACTTTCTTAGGATCAGTTTTCGCAGCTATTTCTAGAGAAGTTCATTCCTTTCACTCTGAGGGAGGAGTACCGCAGACAGTTCGAGTGCCTCCAACAGGGTGATATGACTGTCACCCAGTACAAGACAAAATTTGTGGATCTAGCCTGCCATGCAACTATTTTGATTCCTGCTGATAGAGAAAGGGTAAGGAGATTTATTGATGGTCTTACTTTTGGAATCATGCTTCAGATGGCTAAGGAGACGGGGGATAATATTTCTTTCCAGAGGGCTAGACAGATCGAGATGATTTATAGTTAGGGTAGAGAGACAGTGTCTTAGAAGAGGCCTCATCAATTAGGTAGTTTCAGTGTGCCTTATCTAGAGGTAGAGGTTCTCTTGGTAGAGACCATCCTCCCAGGCTGATTCAGTCAGTTCTTCAGGTAGCCCACGGTGCTTCAGGAAGTCGTGGTTTTAGTGGGTCTCGTCCTGAGCAGCCAGCATTCAGTACACCTTCATCTCTATTTAAGTGCACCACCGCTACAGAGTTACTACAGTGATTATTCGGGCCGTTAGGGTCATTCTCAGCTTCACCAACCACAGCAGCCGAGAGAGTGCTTTGACTATGAAGGTACGGGTCACATCAGGAGGTATTGTCTTAGATTGATGGGCGGCAAACCTCATCAGGTTTCTCGTTCCATTATGCCGGCACTGATTGCTCCACCGCCCGCACAACCAGCTAGAGGTAGGGTTCAGACAGCAATAGGTGAAGGCCAGGCCATTAGAGGTTGAGGCCAGCCAACTAGAGGTCGTGCGAGAGGCGGAGGTCAGAGTGGTTGGGCCTAGTCCCGTTGTTATTTGATCCAGGTTCTATTTATTCATACATGTTATCCTACTTGGCTTCATATATGGTTATGCCTCGTGATTCTTTGAGTTCTCCTGTCTATGTGTCCATGCCTGTGGGAGATTCTATTGTAGTAAATCGTGTGTATCGCTTATATGTGGTTTCTATCGGGAGCCTTGAGACTAGTGTAGATCTTCTACTTCTTGATATGGTGGACTTTGATGTTATCTTAGGCATGGATTGGCTGTCACCTTATCACGCTATTTTGGATTCTCATGCTAAGACGGTGGCCTTATCCATGCTAGGGTTTCCTCGATTAAAGTGGAAGGGAGTCTTGGGCATTCTACCAGCAGGGTTACTTCTTATGTTAAGGCTCGGCGTATGGTCGAGAAGGGGTGTCTAGTATATTTGGCCTATATCCGCGATTCTAGTGCGGAGGTTCCTTCCATGGATTCAGTACTAGTTGTGCAGGAGTTTCCAGAGGTATTTCCTGCAGATTTGCCGGGGATGCCGCTCGATAGAGATATCGACTTCGGTGTTGACTTGGCTCCGGGTACTTAGCCCATTTCTATTCCATCGTACCGTGTGGCCCTAACTGAGTTGAAGGAATTGAAGGAGCAGTTGTAGGATTTGCTTGATAAGGAATTCATTAGACCTAGTGTCTCGCACTGGGGTGCACCAGTGTTGTTCGTGAAGAAGAAGGATGGTTCATGAGAATGTGTATAGATTATCGGCAGTTGGACAAGGTCACTATCAAGAACAAGTATCTATTTCCGAGGATTGATGATTTATTTGATCAGCTTCAGGGTACTAAAGTATTTTTGAAGATTGATCTAGATCAGGCTACCATCAGTTGAATATTAGGGCATCGGATGTCCTTAAGACAGCTTTTCGGACTCGGTATGATCACTATGAGTTCTTAGTGATGTTATTTAGCTTCAAAAATGTCCTAGCAGCATTTATAGATTTGATGAACCGGGTATTCAAACCCTATTTGGATTCTTTTGTGATCGTCTTCATTGATGATATTTTGGTCTACTCGCACTGTCGAGAGGAGCATGAGCAACATCTTTGGATCATACTTCAGACTCTGAGAGATAGTCAGTGAATGCCAAGTTTTTAAAGTATGAGTTTTGGTTGGATTATGTTACCTTTTTGGGCCATGTTGTATCATCCGAGGATATTAAAGTGAATCCTAAGAAGATAGAGGCAGTTTAGAACTGGCCTAGACCTACTTTAGCTACAGAAACTTAGAGCTTCCTAGTTTGATAAGGATAATTACAGAAATAGAAAATCTAGATTTTATTTTGAGTCTTTAGAAAAATCAATTGAAGATACTCAGTGAAAGAATTTTGTGAAGGAAAATAAGTTGACATTAAAAAAGCAAATAAAGAGCTACTTGCACTGAACAAAGATGTGGTCATACAAATACTTCAAGTTAAAAAATAATACATGAATGTGTACTAAAGCACGCTTCCATAACATGCATATGAAAGAAATTGCTTCATCATTTATAGTATCTATCCAAACTGGTTCATTAAGTAACTCTTGGATAAACTATTAAATTTAAATAGAACTGTAAATACTAAGTTCATTAACCATTAAAATGGAGATAATTGAAATGGAGAAGGAAAGGTAGATTTAACCAGTCATAAAAGAGGCACAACTTCTAACCCCCTATGTGCAGTACTTTGAATATTTGAACATTTGGACAAAATAAAAAGGCTTTAAATACCTAGACACAGAAGCCTCGGATATCAATATTGATGGAAACTCTCTCTGGAGAATTTACCAGAAAATCAAAAGAATCAGGATCAAATTTTCTACTTGGTCCAGGGAAGTACCTGGTGATATTTTTGCTGACAATAAGAAATTGGGAAAGGAAGTAGATCAGCTAGAAGAGAAATATAATTTGAATAACACTAAACAAATATATTTTGAATAACACTAAACCTCATAGGACAATTCTGAACCAGAAGAAGGCAGAGCTTAGAAGACATCTAAAGATTCAGCATGCCAATTGGAAACAAAAAAACCAATCTCCAGTAGGCTAAAGAAGGAAATATGAATGCCAGCTTCTGTCATGTTTCTGTTACTAGAAAAATAAGAAGACTACATTGTATATACACAGGATGAAGAATGAACATGATCAATGTATTGGAGATGAAAACCAATTAGCCAATGAAGCTATTAGGTTCTTTGAAGATCTTTTCAAACAACCTCACCAACAAGTTGATATGAGTAGTTTGAACTGTACAAAATTATCACTAACCAAGACAATGTTAACTTCACAAAAATATCTACAGAGAAGGAAATTAGGAACATTGTCTTCACTATGAATACTAAACCAACCTCAGAACCTGATGGATTCACAATTTTTTTTCTTTTAAGAAGCATAGGAGATTATTACACATGATCTAACTAATATAAGTTCTTTATTTTTTTATTGGGAATGGCCTACCAAGATACATAACACACACTTGTTTGGTACTCTTCCCAAAGGTGGATTTCTTGAAGCTATGACAGATCTCAGGTCAATCAGTTTATCAACTGTGACCTCCAAAGTTATTTCTAAATTGATAAATGGTAAAGACTGGCAGGTTTACTTTCCACGTTGATAGCTCCTAATAAATCTGGATTCATCAAAGAAAAGAAAATCACATAGAGTATTATGCTAACATAGGAACCATCACACAATATGGGCAAGAAAAATAATGGAGAGAATATCATAATAAATCTAGATATGTCAAAGGCATATGTGACAGAGCTTCATAGTCCTTCCTATGCCACATGCTAAGAAAATTGGGTTTCTCTAAAGCTGGATAGACCTAATCTACAAACTGATCTCCAACATTTAATACTCAATTGCTCTAAATGGTTCTAGTAAAGGTTTCTTTACTTATAATGGGGGCCTTAGGAAAGGAGATCTGATATCTTCCTCCATCTTTGTGATTTTTTCAGAGCTCCTTTCAAGAATGCTGAATGGAATTGCATCTAGTAGGATTTCATCTCTTATAAAATGAGGAAAAAGGATCCTTGCATTACTCATCTTACATACACAGAAGATATTATATTATTCAGCTCCTATAATCACAGCTCAATCTAGATTATCAACCAATGTCTCTAAGACTATACTAACATCTTTGGTCAGCCCATAAATCTCAACACATCTCACTTCTATATACATCCTAATGTTGGGACACATAGATTGAATAGATCAGTCAAGTGATTGGCTTCTCCAATAATCATTTTTCTTCATCTACCTAGGTGTACCTGTCTATATAGGAAGAAAGAAGTTTGAGTATTTTAATGAAGGCATCTAAGGTTGGAAACAAGATCCAAGGATAGAATGGAAAACTTATGTATTTGGTGGCAAGGGGGTGTTAATCAAGATAATTCTTAATTCTATTCCTATGCATATACTAGAAGCTTAGCCCTCCTAAAACTACCCTTCAACTTATTGAGAAATAACTCTCCAATTTCTTCTAGTTAATGATGGGGTCTATCTTATTCAAAAGTCAAAGTAATAGGCATGTACCTAAAGAAAATTTCTTTGGTTTGGTAGCCAACTTTGTTGAATTTCTTGGGTTTGGTAGCCAACTTTGTTGAATTGTGAACATTGAAGAAAAAGAAGGATAAGTGTGTGCAAATTGTCAAATATAGTAGGCCTTAGAGAGTGAGGCTTCGGTTATAAAAGGAGAGCTTCAGTTCTCATTTCTACACACCAACAAAGAGAGAAAGAAAGAGTGAGGTTTCACAGACAAGGTATAAGAAAATAGTCTGTGAAAAAAATAGAGAGTGAGCGATATTGTAGTGAGGTGGAAATATGAAAAGAGGATTTCTTTTTTTAGTGTTGTAATGGTGTTTGGAGTATTTTACTCGGATCTACAAAGTAAAAAATTTCTTGCTATAGTAATATCAATTGCTCGTCTCGGGATCGTGGTTTTTTCCCTTATTCAAAAGGATCTTTCACGTAAAAATCTTGGTGTCATTGTCACTCTTTTATTCTTGTTAATTACCGTATCTCGGTGCTACATTATTATTTATTTTTATTACTGCGAATATTATTTCTGTAGGGGATTTATTCCCAATAGTTAATTCTGAAGGAGGAAATAAGCATCACTGATTTTCATGGAATGCTCTATGCTTTGGCAAGGAGGATGGAAGGATACGTTTTAGGTCTATTCATGATATAAATAAAGTTTTTGCTGCAAAAGCTTGGTGGAGTCTAAGAACCAAAGATTCCCTTTGGATAGAGTTTATGGAAGCCAAATATTGCAATAAGAAACACCCAGTGAATGGCATAGGGATGTCCGGTCACTCACAAATTTGGAAGAGGTTGATACATATAA
This sequence comes from Nicotiana obtusifolia, assembly GCA_002018475.1. NCBI lineage: Eukaryota > Viridiplantae > Streptophyta > Magnoliopsida > Solanales > Solanaceae > Nicotiana > Nicotiana obtusifolia. The sequence goes on along the minus strand of MCJB01007903.1, from coordinate 44,205 downwards.
AAAGTGAGATTGAAAAGCACATGAAATGGAGGTTTAGGAAGGGTAATATATTCTTTTGGTGGGACAATTAGTCTAACCAAGGTCCCCTAGGCAAACTAATACAAGACTATAACAAATGTTAAAAAAATTTCTTGAATTTATGCCGGAGGAATCCTGGGATAAACACAAACTTAGTGAGACCCTCTCTAAAAATATTGCAAAGGAGATTGCATCACTACATGCTCCTATAGCCACCAAGAAGGACCATCTTTTTTGGACAATAACCAACAGTTGTCTTTTCTCTTCCAAGTCATCATTGCAAGAATTGAATCAAATAAAAAATATCACTTTATTTGCTAGGAACATTTGGCATAAAAGGCTCACGTTTAAGATCTCTTTCTTCAGGATGAGACTGCTTCATCAAAAGCTTCCTACAGATGATATCATTAGTGGATTTGGCTTCATTGGCCCCTCAAATTATTCATGTTGCAGAGTCCCTAAACATGAAACTGTTGATTATATATTCATAAAGTGTGATGGTGATTTAGCTGCATGGAATCTACTTGAGAGAGTGCATATGGTGTCTCCTTCACTGAGGGTTTAAGGCAAACATTGCCAAGGTGGTGGTTAGCCAGGAGCAATAACAAGGTCCTTGCTTTTATCCTTCAATGCCTTCCCAATATTTTTTGTTGGGAAATTTGAAAAAGAAGATTCTCATGTAGATATGGTGATGAGATAATGTCTATTCAGAGATTGATCTATCTAATTCAAATGTCTATGATATCCATAATCGCTATCCAGTTTCGATCCCCTCACTACCTAACTTCACCAATTGTGCTACGTTAAGCCTGTTCTAAACATCATTCTAGTTATATGTCTAAAGCCACCAGATGGTTTACTCAAACTCAACACAGATGATTATAGTAAAGGAAATCGGGGTCTGGTAGGGGGAGGTGGAATCTTGAGGAACCATAGAGGGGCCATGATAATGGATTTATCTAAAAAAAAATTGGTGTATTCAAATAAAATGGCTGAAGCTAAGGCCATCTTCATTGGTATTAATTGGTTTCTTAACAATGTCTACAACAGAATTCTAATTAAATCAGACTCTCAAATACTTATTAATGCTATCAAAAATCAAGCTTCGATCCCCTGGCAAATATCGCCACATAGTGGAATAGATTTCTAACCTAAAGAAAAAAGGGCAACTTATAGTTTTCGCATTGCTCTAGGGAGACTAACTATACAATTGATCTACTAGTTAACTGAATCTTATAGAGAAGATCTTCTATAAACAGGCTATAAATCATCAGCATAAAGGTTGCAATTCTGAATTACTTCACCTGCAAACAGGTTATATGATTTTCTAGGGCCGGTTACATAACTGGGGACAACATCATTTTCCAAGGTGCCAACAAAGTAGGATTCAAACTCCCCTAGCCAGTTGTTGTTCATCTCATAACTGTAGGTCAAATGTCCTTTTCCAATTTTCATACGATGATTTCTCAAGAAATGATATTTTTCCTTATTCCCACAAAAGTTGTAGTCCTATATATGGAGTCCCTCTTGATTGGACGGACTATTTATATATGAATTGTACTTAAAAAAAAGATGACTCAATTTACTGAACGAAGACAATTCAATCCTCAAACAAAGTCTTATGACATTTCACTAGCATTTTAAGTATGGAATTTCAATAATTGCCAATACCAATATCCAAAATATAATTCAATATTTTATTAATTATGACGGAACACAAAACTCGATGTTACCTGATGAACTTCCCACAACATGTGCATGTTGCACAGTATCAACTTTTTACATTCACTTAGATTACCAAAAATGAATTACGTAATGAACACCATACTACATATATAACAGGGCGAATGAAACTCAAGAGGAATTGGAAAATCACTACAAAGCAGTATTAATTGCTTGCAGTTCAAGAAAAATGTGAAGAGCTACAAAAAGCAACATGATGAAGGGAGCGATCTCCGCCACACTGTCCTTCCTAGCCAACTAAGGATCCTCTCGCCTTCATTCTACAATAACTGTGATCTTTCAAAAACCCTCCTCTAATAAATTCATTGAATCCCCATCTTCATTATGGAATGACAGATTGTGCCTGCATCCCCCTGTATCACACCCACGCCCGCGTCCACCCCTCCCGCCCCCTCNTTTTTTAAATTTGTCTCTCTTTTTTTTGGCCAGTGGTTGCAATCATAATTCATAGTGCCAGTACTTGATTTTCTTCATCTGTACCTCGTTTTAATTAAAACACATTGGATGTTTTTGGAACCTTAGTTAACTAATTTTAGTTTTGCTATATTATTTTAAATATCTTCCTTTACTGAGTGTTTGTTCCTTTTTTTTTTTTTTTTACTTCCAACCTTTAGTGTCACGAAAGAAAAGGACAAACCCTCTACCATCGCTGCTGAAATCTATGAACACTACAACAAAACAGCCTTTTAATGGCAATTATTTAATGGCAATAAGATAATTGCCACTAATTTGGACAATAAAGTCAATTAATAGGGGGCAATAGAATATTTGCCGATAGTAGTATTCCCTCTAAATATCAATATTTTTATTTCTCTTAGGATTGAGAATCAGTTTACTCAGTTCCTTTCTACCAAATAACGGTGTGAGCGAACTCAACGAGAAATAGCACACTTCAATCTTCTCCAACGACTCCACCATCTCTATCTCCGACCATTCCTCGCCATCTCTATCTCCGTACGAACTCACTGACTTCCTCTGGTGAAAATGACTGGTAAGTTCCTACATTTTCCATCCTCCCTCTCGTTCTCGATGCTATTGTTAGGGTTTTTGTTCCAAAATAAGGAAAAATCTAGTGGCTTACTTCTGAGAGCAAAACTGTGAAACAAAATTGAGAGCAAAATAGGAAAACAAAATTGAAAGTAGTTATGGTCCTATGTTTTTTTATTGAACAAAGTAGAAAATAAAGCTCGTGGCTAACTTGTTTGTAAAAATATCCCACTGGATACTTTTTACATCAGAGAATACCTTTACGTACCTCTCAAGAAATAAATCCTCGAATATTAGTTGTGGATGCTTTAGTGTATCAAGCACAACTATTTCTTTTGGCATGAAATGAGTAGTTTATGTTCTAACAGCAATTTTGATGGTCTGTTACAGTCTGTATCGCTTTTCGGATATTAAAATATGTGTAGCTATGGCTTGATTTCCAGGAGAAGTGCTCCAGAATTTTGCTCTTGGGTCTACCGAACCTAGACATGGAGAATCCTAAAAGTAAAAGATGGATCGATTACATTAGAGTTAGTAAAGAATATTTAGATGGAGTTAAAAATTTTCTAAACCATGCCTTTCGTAAAACATAATGGAAAAATAATTTCCTGCCCCTGTACATAATGTGTGCTATAATATCAAGTAAATCGAGCAACGACATATGATCATCTCGTGGTTAATGGTATTATGTCGTCATATGATACTTGGTTTTGTCATGGGGAGACTCTCAATGGATCAACAAGTACTGAAAAATAATTATAGAGAAGAAGTTTTAAGGGGCGATGATATGAGAGGAATGATACATGATGCTTTGGAAGCTTTACCTAATTCATGGATACTAACATTAGTGAAGAAGGAGATATAGAGCCAAAACTTAGAAGAGAATACTCCTCATTCATCAGGAACTCAACCTCAACCAGATGTTGATAAGTTTGAACAGCTCATGAAAGATGCAAATGAAAAATTATACCCTGGGTGCAAGAAATTCAGTAGACTATCATCTTTGCTTCATCTTTACCATATAAAATTGTTGTTCAAATGGACAAATGAGTCTTTTAATGCTTTGTTTGGTTTATTGAAGGATGCATTACCTGAGGGTGAGAAGTTACCTTCTTCTTTCTATGAGAGCAAAAATATAGTTGAGGGCTTAGGGTTAAATTATAAAAAGATTCATGCTTGTCCGAACGATTACATGCTGTTCAGGAATGAATTTTCTAAGAAAGGTATCAATGAATACTTAATATGTGCGGCTTCTAGATGGAAAAACGGTAGCAAAATAATTTCAGCCAAGGTCCTAAGGTACTTTCCTCTTAAACCAAGACTACAAAGATTATTTATGTCTTCAAAAACTTCTAAATTGGTGAGATGGCATCATGAAGAACTAAATAAGGATGGATTTTTGTGGTATCCTGCAGATTCTGAAGTTTGGAAAGCTTTTGATAGTAGATATATAGAATTTTCTAAAGATTCCCACAATGTTCCCCTAGGAATAGCTAGTGATGGCTTTAATCCATTTGGCACAATGCGAACTGTTCATAGTACATAGCCGGTGATTCTAATGCTATATAATCTTCCATCATGATTGTGCATGAAGCACGAGTTTTTCATTTTATCCTTGCTCATTCCTGGACCAAAAGGACCTAGAAATAATATTGATGTCTTTTTGGAACCTTTAATAGAAGAGTTAAATGATTTATGGGATGTGACTATAGATACCTATGATGCCTTTGCTAAGGAAACATTTCAAAGGCGAGCAGTGCTCATGTGGAATACAAATGATTTTCCAGCATATGGTTCTCTATCAGGATGGTGCACTTGTGGTCAATTTGCATGCCCTTGTTGCATCATAAGCACTCAATCTAGAAGGTTGAAACAAGGTAAAAAGTTTTAGCGGCAATATTATGGGTCTTTACCAGCATTTGGCATAAATGCCACTAGAGGCTTTAGCGACCTTGGATGTAATGGCATTTAATCAATTGCTGGTAAATATCTTTGCGGCAATAAATATTACCACTAAAAGCAAAATATTATGCCGCTAAAAGCCTCTTTTGGTGTAGCGAAATTGGTAAGATCAAGATCCAATATGAAATCCTTCATGTTAAATTAACTGATGCTTCCCATTAAACTCATGTGGTGATTACAATAAATAGATGACCAGTATAGCCAATAACAAAACCAATAATAAGACAAGTTTCAAGCTTCAATCTGTCAAGTAAACTTGGGAATCACCAAGAAAATCAATCACCATATGATAAGAATATTGGAACAATGCTACTAACGACATTGTTGTTAGGAATGGCAATAGGGCAATATGGGTGCGGAGCGGGGCGTGTTTCAGCATTCGCGGGATAGTACGGGTCATAGTGTTTGCGAGGACAGGATGAGTCGCCGGTTGGGATTTTAATTATTTGAACTAAAACCTAAATATCTACTCTCTACTCACAACTAAAACCTAAAGTAAGGAAAATTCACAAAGTCACGCAGCCGCTAATTTCACATAAGGTTTCTCCACAAAGTCACGAGTCACGCGGCTTTTTCCTACTCAAGGCTTTCTCCTCATAAAGTCACGCTACTCTTAACTCAAAGCTTTCTCCACTCTCTCTGTCTCTCACAATCTCATTCTCTGGTAAGTGGTAATATTTTAACTCTCTATTCTACGATTCATTTATTTATTTTCTTACTGAAATTTCTTTCTTCTGCTGCAAAATGAAGTTGAATTTTTTTAACAAGATTTCCTACTTTGATTTGCTAGTGAAGCATTTGTTTTTTCCGACTAATATGTCTTTTTTCTTGTGGGAAAATTTGAGTCTTGTTCATAATCCTTGACAAGTTATGTGCTCTGATACCACAGTATAGAAGAAAGCAAGGGACTCCGTGAAAGCAAGCTTAATCATAGGTACGAAACCACAGTATAAGGAACAAAGCAAGAGACTCGAGGAAAGCAAGCTTAATCATAGGTACGAAAGTTTCCCTACAAAAAGGGGCTGGCTTCAACAACCCATAAGGGACGGCTTGCCAAGCTACACAAACAGTTAATTTATTTATTGTCGCAAAAGTTTTCCTACAAAAGGGGCTGGCTTCAACAACCCATTCAGGGACGGCTTGCCAAGCTACACAACTCAGAAAACTTTTGTACTGTAACCAACGTTAGTTGTTCATAACTCAGAAAACTTTCGCACTACAATAAGCTAACTTTCAAAGAGTGCACTTACTCTATTTTCATATATGGACCATACTACAATAAGCTAACTCTCAAAGAGTACACTTACTTTATTTTCATACATGGACCGGCCTTTCCATCCATTCGAAAGGAAGAACAAGAGGGAAATTTAGAAAGAACTCATATGTAATATATCACAAGAGATTTACAAAGAGTGCACGATGATTACAAGATGATTATCTGATGATCCTACAACTACTACAAGGCCTCCTTTATATAGGACTAGGAGGTTATTACAAGATAAACATTCTAGATAAAGCAAACCTATCTTACATGGCAAACTTATCTACAAGCGGGTCCCTCCGGCATGTGAAGGACTTTAGGCAAAACCACTAAAAACACCTGAAAGCATGTGAACAGGGTGATATATACATGGTGTAGCATGAGGGAGCATGTGACGCCATATGACTGTATTGTGTTGCATGTGAAGAAGCATGTGGAGGCATGTGGAAGCATGTGAAAACAAGGTGAAGTGGGGCCCGGATAGCATGAAAAGATGTGGAGATTTATTTTGGCATGGGTAGGATATTTTTTGAGAGTTTTTGGAGGATTATGGTAGGAAAACAACGTAAAGTGGGGCCCGGATAGTATGGAATGTTGTGGAAATTTGTCTTGGCATGTGTAGGATATTTTTGAGGATTTTTGGGTTGGTAATGGAGGATTAAGGGGGGATTAGCAAGGATTAAGACAATTATCCTTCATCGTTCATAGAATTGTCTTCCAGGCATCTTTTCGAAGATCTTGTGAAGTAGCACCTGGAACTTGACGGTTCTTCACTACTATGTTCCTTTCCCTCTGGACTGAGAGATGTAATTCGCAACTTTAATCTGGAAATGTCATTAGTGATCTTTTCTCGGATGATTTCATATAGTGTTTGATATTCCCTTGCTGCTTCTCGGACTCTTTCCCAGTGAGGATGGGTATTGGTATAATTCCAGCTCGCCCATTCGTTTGGCCATATCTCTTTTGGGATGCACCTATTTTGCTGGAAAATGATTCTTTATGCCTCGCTATACTCTTCCTCCATTGATAAAATGGACACGGGAAATTTCCACCAGAATGATGCCTCGGCTTGTGCCTGGACTTTTCCATTAATGATCTTTACTGGTCTATGAAACATGAATAATTTTGCTGTATAGGAATCACTGAAACATTTCGTCCAATATCTTCTAGGCTTGAACCATAGTAAAAATACTCTAAGGGCTGGTGCAATGGTATCAAAATCCTTGAAGACGTTGCATTTGAATTCCATGAAAATATAATATTGATGGCATAGGTACCAGAAAAAACATAGTAGTTCTTGTGGAAAATCCTTGGCTTGAGCTATGAATATATGGCAGAATGGATATTCTGGATTGACGCCAAAAGGTTTGAGAATGGATCCTCCATATTGCCGGAAAACTTGGAGCTCATAATAAGTTCTTCTTTCCATAACAATTGAAGGATCAAAGGGATCCATGAGGTTGAACAACTCCGGTGGATGATCTGTTGGCTTCAATGAACTAGTTCCCGGTGTATTTGAAAACATAAAGATGTGACTGTTTGGCTTCAGTTTTGCTGGGGAAAATCTTTTTGAGAATTCTTCCGGTCGCGATAAAAAATCTGCGAGAATATTATCCTTTC
>MCJB01007903.1:6535-31902 GCA_002018475.1 Nicotiana obtusifolia | reverse complement strand
GGAATCTTTAGCTTGAGGGGCTCCTTGGATTTGGACTTGGATTTTTAGTGCTTCGGTTAGGTATGGATCATAAAGGGACAGGTTGAAATTTGGAAAGATTGTGCTGAAGACTGTCCCAGCATTCAAGGTAACTTCTGCAGTACCCAAATTTGCATGTTGGTACTCGAAATATCTTGTATCTAGAAGAGAAAGTCGAGTTACCACCGGCTGGCCTTTTCTTCCGTGATATGTTAAAGCAATTCGGATGGCACCAAAATGGATATGGGTAAACCCATGCTTTCTCCATTGCCTGGGAAAATCATCTAGTATTTGAAGTGTGATAAATTGTTCCTCTCGAGTGGCAAGAATAGGATGCTGGTCAAGTTTTGAGGCAGCAACATATTCCTTGACTCCTTTTTGTCTGTGCTGGACGAGGGAACGAATTTGTGTCTAGGGTGCAAATGATTTTTTGGCGAAGGCTGAGTAAGGGTTTATAAGAGGTAGTTCGGTGGAAGACACCTTTTGTTCATCTGGTAGGATATCTACTTCATAGAGGTAATCATATTTATTGGACAAGGTTTTATACAGAGTAGGGGACATATTCATTTTTTCTAAGGAAGACGATGATGGAAATGACTCGGACATATTTAATAAACTGTTCCTCCCTCCGAAAGGATGGGCTGGCTCTGATACCACAGTATAGAAGAAAGCAAGGGACTCCGTGAAAGCAAGCTTAATCATAGGTACGAAACCACAGTATAAGGAACAAAGCAAGAGACTCGAGGAAAGCAAGCTTAATCATATTTAACAAACTTTCATATGAGAACCAGATTGGGAACCTGTTACTGATCCTCAAGGTGCTTAAGAACAACAAGTCTTACGTCTGGAACAAGTTCCAACATGCTCAGTCAAAGAAATGGCAGAGGGAACAAATGGCTATCAGTTCCTCCGGTGACAGTACAAGTCAACTCCCTACAGTTGTTAAAATCGTTGCGGTTTCTCTACACACCAAACAGTGCAGCAGTCACTTTATAGAGCATGCCTCGTACCGGATAATAGTATACATCATCCCAATGACTTCACTTATATATTACCAACATGAGGCAAGGGAAGACATACACTTAAAAACCCTAAATCATTGAGTCTCTCTCTCAAGTATGCTACAGCCTTTCATTTGACTCCAAGGCTTGTAAGAAAAAAGTAGCAACAGAACAAAGGACTAGATCCCAACACTGAGTTTTTCATATGTCCTTAGTATTGTTGTATCTTTGTTAGTGTTATTTACTTGTAATTCCTACCCAGCTTAGTTAGAAGCATTCTGTAGGAGATTGTTTGTAAAACTATAAACCTTGTGTTTGTGTTTGGCTAGAGTTAGTCAAAGTGTGAGCTTTATAATAGAGTTATTACAAAGAATTTGTAATATAGTTATCGCAAGCAGGTGAGAGATTAAGAGGTTAATTCCTAGATTACAATATTTTGTAATCTAAAGTTTGCTCGGTTAGTGAAGTTGAAACCCTACGAGTGTAGGTCATGGTTTTTAATCCCGTGAACTAGGAGTTTTCAACGTAAAACACTGCTGTATCGTTTACTTACTAATGTGTGTGTGCGTGTTCTATAAGAACTAATAGAGAACCAGGTTCTTTATATAGTTTGGTGGATTCTTAGTTTTCATCAATTAGTATTAGAGCTGGTCCTTTATATAAGGCTAACACCTAGAAATGATCCACATGGCTGCTCCACCAAACTTTGAAGAAGGTCAATCAACCTATAGACCACCAAGATTCAGTGAAAAATACTACGGATGGTGGAAGACAAGGATGCATGATTTTATCATGGCTGAAGTTTTAGAGCTTTGGAATGTCATCTGTGATGGACCCTTTGTCCCTATGAAGACCATTGGCGAGCTAGCAGTGACAGTTTCAAAGATAAGGAAGGAGTACAACAATGCCGACCGCAAAGCTATAGAGAAAAACTTCCGAGCAAAGAATATCCTCGTCTGTGGTATTGGACCAGACAAGTATAATAGAATTTATGCTTGTCAATCTGCCAAGGAGATCTTGGAGGCTCTCCAAACTGCACATGGAGGAACAACTCAAGTCAAGCATTCAAAGATCGACATGCTCACTACTGAGTATGAACTCTTCAGGATGAAGGATTATGAGTCTATTCAGGACATGCATACTCGATTCGCATCCATCATCAATGAGTCACACTCTCTAGGAGAGATCATTCCAAGGAACAAACTTGTTAGGAAAATACTTAGTGTAATACCTGGTTCTTGGGAAAGCAAAGTCAAAGCTATCACAGAGGCAAAAAATATGCAAAAGCTGACCGTTGACGAACTCATTGGAAATCTGAACACCTATGAAATGAAGAAAAAGAAGGACCATGAAAGAAGAGAACCCGAAAAGGAAAAGAACCCGGTCCTCAAGGCAGACAACAATGATTCAAGTGGTGAGGATTCAAATGGTTCACAGAAATGGAGGCATTCCAAAAAAGGGCAGCTCAAGCGAATTAAAAGGTTATGACTTGTGTCATAAATGCGGGAAGCCAGAACATTTCAGCAAAGATTGTCCTCTCCACAAGAAAGACAAGTACAAGCATAACACAGACAAAACAGCCAAGAGGAACCCGGTTCCTAACAAGAAAATCAAGAGAAAAGATACTGCTAACAATATTGTGAAACAAGCTCTTGCTGCATGGGGAGACTCCTCCAGTGAAATTGAGGGAGATGATGAACAAGGAGACACCTCTATGATGGAAGTTGAAAGCGAAGCAGCTGAACATGACTCAATCTTTGTCGTGATGGCAAAATCTGACGAGGATGAAGATGATGATGATGACGATGAGGTAAACTTTCTAGACGTTCAAATAAATTTGAAGTCTTATTCCCAAAAGAAGCTTGTATCCTTAGCTAATGTTCTGATTGATGCTTATCATAATCTTATCAATGATAAAAATGTGTTAATTGTGGAACTAGGAGAGGTATAACATCAGAGAGATGATTTGGTAGTCGTGGTGGTTGATTTAAAAGAAACCATTGAGGATTTAAAAAAATAAAAGGATGCTCTAACTGAGAAAATTGAAAATATAGAGCATGAGACAGATGACTTGTTGGTACTAGGTGTAGATCTAAAAGAAATAGTAGAAGAATTAAAAAGAGGAAACAGTTTTGGAAACACTTTAAACGGCAAGGAAGTGGCAAGCGATGCTGATGTAATATAAAATGTGGAAAACAAGATAAAAGGATAGAAGCAAGACGCTCAATGAATTATCAAGACAACAAGTAGGAACTAGTCTACTTACCTTTTTGATGAAGTCATGGAGTACCTATTCTATACGAACAACCGACAACGATGGTCTTGCAAACTTTTCTATCAAACAAGGAACGAGTTCAATTTTGAATCACACCAAAATTGGATAAGTTTAAGTCACACATTTTTGGAGAGCATAAAGCCTTGGCCGAAATTGTATTCAATATCAAAGTTAGGTACTAAAACAATGAAGTCTTTAGGCTTATATAGAATTAGCCTAGTCCTAAATCAAATAGGAAACAAATAACTAACAAAAAGGCTACAATTTGGCTAAGTTTAAAGAATAGTCACGCAAGACCAAACAAGTAAGAACTAATATCTTCCATAGCAACACAATAATACAACATATACACATATGTACATCTTCAAATTCTAATTTCGTCCATAGCCAAATTTGTGAATGCTTGAACTCTTGGCTCTTCTCCAAGGCTAACCAACACCTTTTCTTGTCTTATCCAACATTGATGGCATGAACGTAGCTTGATCAGGTTGGCCTGCATCATTCTCCCCTTCTTGAGAAGATTTCATCCTCAAAATCGAACCATCTTCATCTTTCAAAGTGGCACTACCTGCAACACAAGGAGTTAAGTCAGAAACGTTGAATGTCTTGGAAACACTATACTCACCAGGAAGGTCTATAACATAGGCGTTGTTATTGATCTTCTGCAACACTTGGAATGAACCATCTCCTCGTGGGGCAAACATGTCCACATATTCCTGCAAAATTTCATCAACAACACTAGGTAAAGGGTGAACTTTAGTAGAAACTTCATCATTAGAACTCAAGTAAACACCCTTATGAACTAGGAAAATTAACAGTTTAGAACTATCATTACCTCGAAAATACTCACCTGGTTGCATCATAGCACAAACATTACCTAGCAGGGCCGATGTGCTAGCAGGGCTCACGGCTTCGGTTTTCAGCTCCTGCATGCGCTTGTAATCGTCACTAACCTGTTTAGATGTCAAGGGCTTAAGTACATAACTCTTTACCTCCAGCTTGGCCGTATTGTTGGCCTTTCCATCATGATCAACACACCTATCAAACTGCCAAGGCCTGCCCAACAGTAAATGGCACGCCCTGCATAGGCACTACATCGCACAAGATTTCTTCTTGATAAGCTCCCACCTTGAACTTAATAAGAACCTGTTTTACCACCTTCAACTCACCACATTCGCTTAACCGCTGCAACTGATAGGGATGGGGATGTTTCGTCGTAGGTATATCAAGTTGAGTCACTAACGTGTGGCTCACTACATTAGTGCAACTACGTGAATCAATTATCATCAAGCACAGATTTCCCTTCACCCTACATCTAGCATGAAACAAGTTTTCATGCTGCACATCTCCTTTCTCCTTTAAGGTCATAGTGCTCAAGTTCCTATGCACCACTAAGAACATATTCATACCCTCATCTTCTAACTCTCCTTCGCCGCACTCAACCAATTCCGCCCCCTTATCTTCCTCAATCTCCTCTTCACTTTCTTCTTCACACACAGTACCATCATCAAGAATTAACATGGTCCTCCGTGTTGGACAATCCTTAGCGAAATATCCATAGCCTTTGCATTTGTGACACTGAAAAGGAGATGCACTAGGAGAATTGAGTTGAGTTTTAGAATTACCTCCGGACCTCTTAGGTTCAACCCTATGTGTCGCGGCTTGGGCTAGCTTCTTAGGATCTCAGTTTTGGCTTGCTATAGGCTCTCGGGTTTGGCTTGCTCCCCCAGTGTTCGGTGTCTTCCACTCTTTGTTTCGACGTATGATGGTAGAATCGGGACCCCCTCTATATCGAGCTGGCCGACTTTCTTTAATCATCTTTTCAGCTTCAATGGCAGCTAAGAATACATCACGAAGAGCAATGAATGCATGTAGCCTCAACTGATTGGAGATATAATTATTCAACCCATTCTTGAATCGGATGATAGCCTCTTCTTCTTCTTATTCGTCTTCCATGTCAAGTGATAGACGAATCTTCTCAAAGTCATCATAGTATTCTTCTATGGACTTCAACCTTTGTTTTAAATCATACAACTTCCATAACTGTTCTTGCTTATGCCGTGGGTTTACATACTTACGGGTCATTATTTGCTTCAATTCTACCCAGGTTATGCGTGCGGGCTGGTTATATCTAACTCTAGATCTTTTATCAGCCTCCCACAAAGTAGAAGCATAGGACTCGAAAGCAGCAATGGCATATGTAGCCTTCTTCTCCTCAGTCATATCATTAATTTTAAATATTCGCTCAACTTGACGTTTCCATTCTGAAAATCAGTCAGGATCGCTAGTCCCCTTGAAGGCAGGGATAGTAACCTTGACGTTGTTCAACCCACTGTCTCGGACATGGTCTCAGTTCTCTCGTTTTGGTAAGATTGGTTGGAAGTCCTCATAATGCTCAGCATACTCATCCAACTCATACTCTAAGTTCCTTCCACCAAAACCTCTAAGTCTCCCTCTCGGACCACGATCATAAACACGTCTTCGCCTCTATTTCGTTGCCCTACTCTCGGATTCCTTGGCCCCAAATCATCATCTTCAAATTCCTCAAACTCGGGTTGATCATCCTCTCAGGCTGCTCTCATATCCCCGACAGGTGCTATGTTTCTCCAGACTGGCATTAATGGTGGTATGACACCCCGGGGAATCCCCATGGTCCTGACATTTTTAGCACCTCCATCCTTCAGCTCGTTTTGGCGAGCTAACTCCGCGAACTGCTCGGGTCTGACGGTGGAATAGTCACTAGTTCCTTCTCCGGCATGCTTCTGATTGCTAGAGGATCTTTCAATGTTCTCCACTCAGGCACTAATTGCCCTTACTTCGGCCAAGAGGTCGGCCAAAGTAATGTCGGTCACAACCTTTTCTCCTTCCGTAGCCATGTACCTGCAAAAGAAACAAGACTAGAGAATGTGTTAAGGTTAGTTAAAAATACTCTCTCTTACTTTTTGAATGACTCTCGGGTTCACTCAAATTCTAGGTAGGATTTCACAGTTGTCTTCGAATTGGCTTCCTCTAATTGATCAAGTTCCTTGGTGAACTTTCAAGTTCACAAGTTCAATAGTTTCTTCGGGGTGAGTGAATTTATGTGACTCGATAGGCGGAGAGCTTTTTAAGTGAGCACAAGAAGCCAAGAATTATCTACGAAAGTGGACATTTTGAGTTTTAGCACGAGCTTCTACAAGCTCAAAGATTAGTAATTACTTAAGTAGAAAATTACCTAAGAATTACTAATTAGAATTAATGTAACTCAAGAAGGAATTTCGAAATAGTAAAGGGAAGGAAATTTTTGAAGCTTTCCCACTTTAGTTTGGAGAAGAACAATCCTCTCTCCTTAGCTCTTAGGATTTTCTCCCCTTCCCCTTCTCCTTTTCCAACACAAACTTGCCCCTTCTCTCCTTGTCCAAATAGAATTCACTCCTTGAAACTTCTCCCTTTTGGATTGGGAGTTGTTTCCTCCTTGGACTAGAATTAGGGTTTTCTATTCCTCCTCCTTCTCCCAATTCGGTCTCCCTTACATGTTTTATGCCTCTCTCACACCTTTTTCAAGACTCCCTTCAAGAACAACAAATTAATTTCAAGAACTTCAAGAATTCAATGCAATCTTGTTAAGAACGGACAAATGTTCAAGATCCCCTTCAAGAACAACACAAATTGCTTCAAGAACTATAAATTTATTTCCAAGAACTTTAAGATTCTTAGTATTCACGTGTACTACTTTCAAGAACAACAACTTGACGTCCAAGAACTTCAAGATTTTCAAGATTAAACGTGTTCTAGCTTCAAGATTTCAATTAGGGTTTTCAAGAACGATTTTTAAACAATCAAGAACTTCAAGATTGGTTTTAAGAACGGTTTTTAAAATCAAGACTTCAAGATTTCAACCCTAAATGTTTTAGCTACTTCAATCAACAACAATTCTCGGTTTTTCTTCACTAGGGTTTCAAATTTCTTTCTTCTTTTTGTTTTTATCAAAAAAACGAAATTAAAGACAAAGAACCTAAAACTAAGGCATGAAAAACAAGATTGAGATTGTAAGAACAAACTCTTTCCAAGCTCTAATACCAACTGATACAATATAATATGCGAAAAACAAGATAAAAGGATAGAAACAAGACGCTCAATGAACTATCAAGAAAACAAGTAGGAACTAGTCTACTTACCTTCTTGATGAATTCACGGAATACCTATACTATACGAACAACCCTCAAGACAACGATGGTCTTGCAAACTGTTCGATCAAACAAGGAACGAGTTCAATTTTGAATCGCACCAAAATTGGACAAGTTTAAGTCACACGCTTTTGGAGAGCACAAAGGCTTGGTCAAAATTGTATTCAATATCAAAGTTAGGTACTAAAATAATGAAGTCTTTACGCTTATATAGAATGAGCCTTGTCCTAAATCAACTAGGAAACAAATAACTAACAAAAAGGCCACAATTTGGCTAAGTTTAAAGAACAGTCACGCAGGACCAAATAAGTAAGAATTAATGTCTTCCGTAGCAACACAATAATACAAAATAAACACAAATGTACATCTTCAACTTCTAATTTCGTCCATAGCCAAATCTGTGAATGCTTGAACGCTTGGCTCTTCTCCAAGGCTAACCAACGCCTTTTCTTGTCTTATCCAACATTGATGGCATGAACGTAGCTTGATCAGGTTGGCCTGCATCAGACGCACACCTTAAACTCGAAAATGAGCTCAAAATGGTGAAATTGAGTGTGTGTGATGAACTTGAGAGAAATAGACAACTTCAAAAAGATCTAGGAAGGGTTAAAATGACCTAAATAAATCTCTAAAGTGGATCTGGTCCTCTAATACAATCACAGCATGTATAAAAGTAACGGAGGGGAATAGGAAGGGAATTGGGTTCCAAAAGGAAAAGGCTCCTTACAACCCACATAGCAAGTATGTTACTGTCCCTGATAACTGGCTTTGCACTCATTATGGTAACACTGGGCACTATAAAGAATCATGTCAATCTAGATTTCAGTCCCAACAGAAAAAAAATTTGTTGAAAAAGTACCTACTGCTAAGGAACTAGTTTCTCCAATAAAAAAAGTATGATGCCTGCTTAGACAAGAAGAAGTTTAATTTGCCCTTTTCCTCACTACAAGGAACCCAAACTCGTTAAGTTCCTAAGTGTAATCTTTGATTTCCTTGTGCAGGGAGCAGTGAAAGGAAGCAGCCAAAGATGGTATATGAATAGTGGTTGCTCTACGCATATGACTAGAAGCACTAATATTTCCTTTCACTCAAAGCCCTGCAAGGTGGGAGTGTGTCTTTTGGCAATGGCAAAAAGGGACAGATTCTGGGAGTTGGAAGAGTTAGGAAGACACTCACTCACTCAATTGAGAATGTGTACTATGTGAATGGCCTGAAATACAGCCTACTGAGTGTCTCTCAAATTTGCGACAAAGGAAACAAAGTTGAATTCTTATCAAAGACTTGCACAGCCACCAATCTTGTGACTGGTGAAGTGGTTCTAATGGCAAAATGATTCAAAATCATCTATGTTGCTGATTTTGAGTCCTTGAACAGTAGGGATCTTACATGTTTGAGTGTTGTTGATGATGATGCTGAGCTGTGGCACAGAAGATTGGGACATGCAAGCTTCCCGTTGCTGAACAAGCTAGTTAAGAAGGACCTGGTTCGTGGGTTGCCTAAGTCAAGGTTTAAGGATCACAAGGTGTGTTATGCATGTGTAAGAGGAAAGCAAGTCAGGTCCTCCTTCAAGCCAAAAACGGAAGTAAGCACCTCGAGATCACTAGATTTTTTCATATGGATTTGTGTGGACCTATGAGGGTGCTCAGTAGAGGAGGAAAGAAGTATATTTTTGTCATAGTTAATGACTACTCCAGATTCACATGGATCTTGTTCCTCAGAACCAAGGATGAAACTTTTTGGTCTTTGCTGTCTTTCTGAAGCAAACTCAAGTGAAGATGAACCATAATGTTGTAAGCATAAGATCTGATCATGGCACAGAGTTCGACAATGCCAAGTTCGATGAATTCTATGTTGAAAATGGTATAAGTAATAGTTTCTCAGCTCTCAGAACACCCCAACAAAATGGTGTTGTGGAGAGGAAAAATAGTACTCTTAAATACATCGCAAGGACAATACTAATTAACAATGGTGTACCAAAAGGCTTTTTGGCTGTGGCGGTCAACTACTACGTGCTATTTGATAAACAGGTGCATGATCAGGTCCCTCTTAAACAAGATCCCGTATGAATTACTGAATGGGAGGAAACCCAATCTGACTCACCTGACAATGTTTGGTTGCAAATGTTTCATTTTCAATAATGGTAATAAAGCGCTAGGAAAATTTGATGCCAAAAGTGATGAAAGAATATTTCTTGGTTATTCTTCACAAAGCAAATTGTACAAGGTCTACAACAAAAGGACTCAATGTGTTGAAGAAAGCATACATGTAATTTTTGATAAATCATACCACTTATGTGGGAAATATTCACATGATAAGAATGATCAAGATGGAGAACAATCAAAAGTTCCTGGAGAAGTCATTGATATGGCAAATAAAAAGGCTGATCTGATGAGTCAAGTGAAGGAATCTAACGAAGAAGATGCAGTAGAACCTCCAGCTGATACAGAAGAACCAGGTCCCTCCATTACAACAACTGAAGCATAAAATAGAGTTGTTGATGTCGTGGAAGGAACTCCTGAATCTATGCAGAGAAGTGGCATTCACTCTTCCATTGATGCAAATGATGGATCCCATTCAAAGGAACCTGGGTCTTCTCACAATGAGATTCAGGCGTCCAACTGAAAGCACAAAAGTTCACATCCTCTCCAAAATATGATCACTCCTCTTGATTTAGAGATTCAAACCAGATCAACGACAAGAAGCTCGTTTGCCTTCTCAATTTTTCTTTCTCAAATTGAGCCCAAAAATATCAAGGAAGTATTGAAAGATGCTGACTAAATTACTGCTATGCAAGATGAACTCCATCAATTTGAAAGGAACAGTGTATCGCACTTGGTTCCTCGACCCTCACCACACAACTATTATAGGAACCAGGTGGGTGTTCAGAAACAAGCTTGATCATTTTGGGAATACAACAAGGAACAAGGCTAGGTTAGTGGTTCAAGGTTATAATCAAAAAGAATGTATTGACTATGATGAGACTTTTGCTCCAATTTCTTGAATGGAAGCCATCAGAATTCTCTTTGCCTTTGCATCTCATATGGAATTCAAATTGTTCCAAATGGATGTCAAGAGTGCATTTCTGAATGGGTATTTAAAAGAAGAAGCCTTTGTCAAACAACTACCTGGTTTTGAGTGTCATGAGCATCCTGAACACGTATTCAAACTTGACAAGGCATTATATGGGTTAAAACAGGCCCCTCTTGCATGGTATGAAAGGTTGTCCAGGTTCCTTCTGGAAAATGGCTTTATAAGAGGAAAAATTCAGAATACTCTATTTTTGAAGAACGAGGGAGGAACCCGCTGATTGTGTAAGTTTATGTTGACGACATCATTCTTGGTGCAACAAATGATTCCTTGTGTGAGGAGGTTGCCAAGCTTATAGGAAGCGAGTTTGAGATGAGCATGATGGGGGAATTGGACTTTTTCTTAGGTCTGCAAGTTAAGCAAACCTCTAAGGGAACGATGATAATTCAGCAGAAGTACATTAAAGAGCTCCTGAAGATATTTGAGATGGAAAGTTCAAAAACCATTGATACTCTTATTGCCATTGCCACTCGTCTGGACATGGATGAACCTGGTTCTCCTGTGAACGAAACCATGTATAGAGGTATCATTGGTTCACTCTTTTATCTCACAGCTAGCAGACCTGGTATTGTGTTTTAGTGTAGGATTATGTGCTAGATTCCAATCAAGTCCAAAGGAATCTCATTTGAAAGCTGCCAAGAGGATTCTAAGGTATCTCAAAGGAACACAGGACCTGGTCCTCTACTATCCTTCAGAAGACAACTTCGATTTAATTGGGTATGCTGATGCTGATTATGTTGGTTACTTGGTGGATAGAAAGAGCACATCTAGCTTGGCACATTTTCTGAGGTCATACTTGATTTCATGGGGTACAAAGAAATAAAACTTTGTGACTCTTTCTACTGCAAAAGCTGAATATGTGGCAGTTGCCTCCTGTTGTGCTCAATTGTTGTGGATAAAGCAACAACTAGAGGATTTTGCTATGTTTTATGATTGTGTGCCATTACTGTGTGATAAAAAAAGTGCTCTCAACATGGCAAAGAACCCGGTCCAGCATAAAAGAATAAAGCACATTGATGTGCAACATCATTTTCTCAGGGATAATGTTGAAAAGGGTCTCATTTACATGATGTTTTGCAAAACATAGGACCAGATAGCTGATTTCTTCACCAAAGCATTAAGCAGAGAGCACTTTGAGAAGAATCGACTGGTATTGGGGCTGATAAAATCAAACTGAGCACCAGGTCCCTCAATGATTGTCTATGAAAGAATGAATAGGTAAAAATGCCAAAAAGTATTTTCTGATAATTTCTAACTCATCTCTATATTGTTACAGGCAAACACGCAAGGCAACTACAGAGCAAACAAGCAGCTAAAAATATTGCATTTTGGTAAAAGGATGAGGCTCACATTTACAAAACTCAATCAGGGAACCTGGTTCTCTTGACTCAGGTTAGTAGTGCCTTTTACACTCATGCACATCTTAAACGGCTATAAAAGTGCCATGTCATTAAATGTTTCCGCCTCTCTCTCTCATCCTTTTAAAACCCAAACGTCATACTCGTTACAAACCGACCCGTCTACCCAGTCTGTTGCACCCTTTTGTAACCGGTCCCTCACCCCCTAATAACCCCAAAAGACGTCATTCTCACAACAATCCACATCGAAGCCATCAAACTTCCTTTTTCTCTCAAAAACCCTCTCTTTCTCTTATCCCTACTTCCAAAAATTCTCTATGTCTTCCCAGAATCCAGAGGTTTCAAACATTACCAGTGTCACTCCCACTGTGTCTTCGTCTCACGAAGCACCAGAGCGTGAGTCTGATTCCTAGCCGTCACCCAGTCAAAACCCCAACTCATACCAACAACCACCCACTATTTCTTCTACAAACCCATCGAGTTCTGGTTCTCATCGCAGTCGTAAAACTCAAACCCCCAAAAGATTGTTTGCTACAACCTCTCCCTCTGCTTCATCGGAAAAAATGGCAGACGAAAAAATGTTGGACGGAGAAGAGGGACAAGAGGTCTCAAATCAGCAGGTTGGGGAAGTCTCTACAGCCCAACAAGGCATTGCTGGCAATGGTGAAGTATCAGAAGTGCCTGCTCCAAGTTTTGATCTGAATGTTGCCTCTCCGACATGTAATGCTCCTCCTGCATCTTCTGATTCTACTTTGGGTGTGAGTGAGAGAGAAGCTATAGAGAAAATGCTACTGATCGCTATTGATGGAGGGTTGGTTGGAGAGTATGATTGTGGTGCTATGACCGCTGGGTCTCAGGGGGGAGAAGAAGGACATGGAGTTGAAGGTTGGGAACTGGTGCCTCTTGAAAACATGGTGCCAGTCAGTAATACAACAGAAACAACAGAGGCACCTGCTTCCTCTACCCAAGATGAGCACTTTGCTCCTACTTGGGATGAAATCCCATGCTCCTTAAAAGAGCCCCAGGTCAATACTGACCCTGCTCCTTCTCCTCACTTTGCAGTGCCATTGGATTTTATTATTCTTGAAATGAGACCCTTGTCTGAAGAGGAGAATGAAAACAGTGAGAAAGACAATGATAATGTGACTATGGCAAGTTTCATTGCTGCTAGAAGTGGTAGTACAATTCCCAAAGAGCCTGTTCTTAAAAGAACCACTACTAGGCAGCAGAAGAAAGAAGCTTTTAAGAGTGCCCTGAAGAGAAACAAGGAGGAAAAGAAAATCAGGAGGCTGTTGAAAGGGGGAAAGCTAGTGATTGAGGAGGATGTGCCTCCAAAAAACATTGTGAGTGTTAAAGATGAAGGGGTGAATGAGGAACCTTCTTCCTTGATTCGTAAATCCTCTAAGAAATTTATGACTACAAAGCCCAAGAGAGGATCGTCTGTGAAAAAGGTGGAGGTTGATAAAGAGAAGAATGTTGAAAGAGAGGAGTCCGTTGAGAAGTCTGAAAAGAAGGAGAAAGGTGTGAAGAAGTCTTTGAAAAGGAAGGCAAGTGACAAAGAGGAACCTGGTTCCTCCAAGAAAGCCAAAGTTGATGAGTCTAAAGTGGAGAGAAGAGACAACCTTAAGAAGCAAAAGGTGCTATGGGGCAGAGCATTTGACGCTGACATTCTTGAAATGTCAGGCATGAGACAGCTGTTTGCAATCTGCGTGTTTTAGAAGTGTACTCATTTGTTTACCATTCAGAGTCCCGAGGTTTATGAAGAGGAGGTTCACAGCTTCTACGCAGATCTGTTCACTATGGAAGATGACAACATCCGCTTGAAGGTTAACAGAGTAGATTTTGTGATGGACGAGGCTGTTCTTGGAAGTATCTTGGGTGTGCCCACTGAAAGGCTCTCATCTGTTGAAGGGACTTGTTCCCCTCACTTTATAAAGGTCATTCTAAAAGCTCAGGTTGTTCAGTAAGGGAAACGGGTGCACAATAAGTCCCTCCTTCCAGATTATCAACTTATGTTTGAAATGGTGAACAAAGTCCTTCTTCCACGCACAGAAAGGTGTTCCATTGCTTCAAAAGCAGACATGTTCCTCATGGTTCCAGCGGTCCCAAGGCGCAGAGGTTGCCCGCTTGACTACTGAGAATGCAGACATGAGGAAACAGGCCGAGGACTTGAAAGAGCAGCTGATACATGAGCAGCAGTCTGCAAATGCTCGAGTAAACATTCTTCTCAAAACCCTTACCTCCTCACCTTCCCTCCCTCTTCCAGTGCCCCTTAAACAGTTCCCTTCTTAGTGTCTAGTTTGAATGATGTTTGTATGAACTTTAGTGTCTTTTTCTTTTGGCTTGTTGCTGTTATGATTGGTACTTTAAGTTGTTTTTATGTGGATGTTTTTGTAAAAATGGTGCTACTACCTCTATTTGCTTCTCTTATTAATAAATGAGCATATCATCTTTTACTATGTATGTTATACTCTTGCGCTCTGTTTTTAACCATGTTGTGTGCACTCATGTGGCATGAGTTAACCTTGCTGGATTTCTTTTTGCGTTTACTTGCGTATAATCTTTTTATGATGCCATAAGGGAGAAGAAAATTGAGAAGGGGGGACAAAAAGAGGAACAGATTCTCAGGCTCTCATGGGGAATAAAGTCATTTTGCGGAAAAATTTGTATAGAGATCTGGTTCTCAGGGAGGAACTTCAACTATAAGTTTATCATTATCAAAAAGGGGGAAATTGATAAATTATGTGCCTTTTTTTATTTTGATTATCTAACAAAATTTAATATAAAAATCAGCTTAGGAACCTGTTACACATCCTCAAAGTGCTCAAGAACAACAAGTCTCAAGTCTGCCACAAGTTCTAACATGTTCAGTCAAAGAAATAGCAGAGGGAACAGATGGCTATCAGTTCCTCCGGTAACAGTACAAGCCAACTCCCTACAACTTTAAAGTCGCTGCATTATTTCTTTACACACGCAACAGTACAGCACTCACTTTACAGAGCATGCCTTGTACCGGATAATTATATATATCATCCTAGTGACCTCACTTATATATTACCAACAATAGGCAAGGGAAGACATACACTTAAAAACCCTAAATCATTAAGTCTCTCTCTCAAGTGTGCTGCCGCCTTTCATTTGACTGCAACGCTTGATGATCCAAGTAGCAACAGAACAAAAGACCAGATCCCAGCACTGAGTTTATCGTACGTCCTTAGTATTGTCGTATCTTTATTAGTGTTATTTACTTGTAATTCCTACAAGCTTAGGTAGAAGCATTCTATAGGACATTGCTTGTAAAACCATAAACCTTGTGTTTGTGTTTGGCTAGAGTCAGTCAAAGTGTGAGCTTTGCAATAGAGTTATTACAAAGAGGCTTGAAATAGAGTTATTGCAAGTAGGTGAGGGATTAAGAGGTTAATTCCTAGATTACAATAGGTTGTAATCTAAAGTTTGCTCGGTTAGTGAAGTTGAAATCCTATGAGTGTAGGTTGAGATTTTTAATCTCGTGAGCTGGGAGTTTTCCATGTAAAATACTATTGTGTTATTTACTTACTGTTGTGTGTGTGTTTTCTGTAAGAACTGATAGAGAACCAGGTTTTTTATATAGTTTGGTAGACTCTTAGTTTCGATCAGTTCTAATTGGTTGTTCATAGTTCCTTTTCTCATGAAATTTAAGACGAAGAGAGTGAAAGAAAGCTTTAAATAAAGAGTAGCGTGACTTTGTGAGGAGAAAGCTTTGAGAAGGAGAAAGCTGCGTGAGTCATGACTTTTTGTGGAGAAAACTTATGAGAAATTAGTGGTTGCGTGACTTTGTGAATTTGTGTTTAGACTTTTAGGTTTTAGTTGTGAGTACAGAGTAGCGTTTTAGGTTTTAGTTCAAATAATTAAAAATCCAACCGGCGACCCGTCCTGCCTCGCGTTAATTTTTTACAAAATAATTAGAACAACCCCTCAACATACCACATAAACGCTGAAACCCGCCCGCCCACACCCGCACCGCCCATTGTCATTCCTGTTCAAACGCTATCAACCTTGACAAAAGAATTCGCCATTTCCACACTGTCAGAAAACTTGAGAAACATCACTACTGGACAGCATCTTCTTCCCCACTCTTCTAACAAATCTTCCTCATACACATGCAATCTTAACTCCTTGTCATCTCATAAACACATTGATCCTTTTCTCCCCTTTTCGAAACTGGAAAACAAAATTTTGGAAAATTTTTCTTCAAAGTTGTGTAAATAGGAAATGAACACTTATATGCCGATGAGGAAAAAATGAAACTCATGAAGAGATATAAGCTACTTTGAAGTAGGAAAGTTGTGTTTTAAAACAATCCTACAAAAACGACAATATTGAAAGATGTACAACCTAGTCTTATCTTTATGGTACATTGATTTAAGTTCTTTAAACTATTTCATCTATCTTCGTGGGCATATTTTGAAAAGTCACAATGTTTCCTGTACCTTGGTTTGTGAACAAACATGTTAGAATTCCTAAAAGCTCACAAGAGGAACCTAATTAAGCATCGACAATAACTTCAAAATTACTTCTTTAATTTTTCTTCTGACAGTTTTTTTGAAGAAGCTAGGAATGGGAAGATGCACACTCCCGCTCCTAGTTGCACATAATGTTTCTACAACACTACCACTGCAACCTTTCCTTCTCCTCTCCCTTCTCTCTTCATGCCACTACCATCCCGCCACCACTGAGAATCATTAACATTTGTCCCATGGTTTTCAATAATTAGTAGAAACCCGAAATCAGAGCTTGATATATAGTACTAAATAAGCTACAGAACAAACCCCAAACCGTGACGGCAGCGAAGTGGATTTTAGAAAGAAAAAAAAAACTAAAGAGTCGATGGGTGAAAGGTGACTATAGCTTGCGTCTAGTTGGGATTTCACTCACATTATAAAAGAAACTGGTTTTGTAACTTAAGTTAATCGAAAACAAAAATTAAAGATTTGATTCCATTAGAGCCGTCTGCCACAATCGGATACCTTTTTTTCCTTGTTGTATATAGCATTATTTAATTTATTATTGACAAATTTTTTACAGAAGGTCTTTGGCTTCATATGACCCTTTCATATCCTATTCAGAAAAAGCATCTCTTATCTTTAGTGGAGGTTTGATGATGGCAAAGATGACGTGAAGCTGGGGAAAGAAACCAAGATTGTCAAATGGTTTCCCGGGATGGCATATTCTCCACAAACAACACCACTAGTGTACTTACCGGTGCTTGCCATTAATAATTCCAAGAGAGAGATTGGCATCGGAGAACAAATCAAATGACAAAGGAAATACTGTTGATTCGTCAAGAATTTACATCCATGACTGGTAGATAAGAAGCTAACAACTCGATCTAGAGATCGAAGAATGGGAGAATGACCTGAACAGGTAAGAGATACTGGCGATAGGTCTCAGAGATACAATCGATGAATCACCGGAAGGAAATACTGGTGATACGCTGAGAGATACTGGGAATTCTACGAAGAAGTGCACCTGGACTATAGAGCTCCTCACCCACTAAAAAGAGAAGAGGCCGGGGAGGATCGATACACTTCGTTGTCCATCCCGTGGACAACTCCTTCCTCTTGCTTATTCTTTCGTTTGAGTGCTGCTTGAGTGAAGAAGCCGGTTGACTACTTTCAACCAGACAAAATCATCTGATTGAACAGGCCTCCTTAGGGAATGCGCTGTTTTAAATATAAAGAAAATTTAATTATTATGTAAAGTTTCATAGTATTACTTATATAATATTTTATTCCCAGAATATAATTGTGTATAACTAACATAATCTTCGTATAACTAGAATAATGAATTGTTTGACTTTGGATATTAAATTTCACATACGTACTTATGTGGAATTTAGTATAGAAAATCAAACGTTGTATTATTAATTTAAGTAAAACTTATAAGAGTTATACGATATATGTCAAATAATAATTTGTTTACCCTCAAAATCGGATAACAATGAAATTTTTACGCGGTTTTAAGGATACATGATCTAATTTGATACAAAAATGAGAAATCAAATTGAAATTAAAATTAATGATAAAAGATGAATACAAACCACACAAGTTGGGCAGCGTTGGCCTTGTAGGATGATCAACCTTGGGCCAAGAAACGCTGCAATCGGAGTCATAAATAGAATAATGAGACAATAATAACTAAAGAGATCAGTCTATTGCTATTTTTCGTGATCAGATCCAAAGTCCTTACAAATAATTCGATCCCCCTTTATATAATAGAGGAATCCTACTTTAGGTACAACTCTATATAAGGTAAAAAATCTCCTGATTTGCTAATTAAGCGGTTCCATTGCTTCGTGCCGAGATTCACGCCGCGATGCTCGACCCACTACGGATATTTTGGCTTTCCGTTATTTAGGTTCGATGATCTTCCCTCGAGCATGTTCGGGGTCAGGATCGGTTCCGAATCACGGGCTCAGTGTTCTCGAGGACGGACATTCTGACCTCGTGTTCTTCTTCGATGAAACTCGAGGTTGATCTTCAACCCTTCGCGCTCTGAGCCCGATTTGTCGTGCAACAGTCGAGCCCGATTTCGACCGTATAGAGATAGTCCCCTCGTTTTTCGGATAGTAATGACGAAAAACAATATGAGCCTCAGATTCTCACTATACGAGCTTCCAATTCTTACTCTAATAAGTGACGATAGACTCATGACGCAAGTGATACAAATTTGATTCAGTGACTGATGGTCAAAATCCGCAGGTCCAGCAAAAACTCAATCGGATCGACCAGCTTCAAACTGAAATGGATGTGGTTAAAGCTGAGGCCAGTGAGTGGAGAGGCAAGATGGATCGTCTGGCCTCAAAAAAAGAGGCAGCTCGGACACAACTAACCTCAGCAGAGACCCAGCTAAGAGCAGCAAAGGAAAAAGCCAAGATCCAAACTAAAAAGTCCAAAGAACTTAAAATGGCCAAGTCGGAAGCCAACATGATCAAAGCCGAAGCTGATGAAATGGTGGCTCGATACAAGACTGATGCCGAAGCGGCTCAAGACTAATAAGAAAGTATGGTCTCGAGCATATGAAGTGACACTCACGTAGGCAGGCCCTCGAGGAAGTCCAGGCTCGAGGTTTTAACTTATCTGCAGAGATTGAGGATGCCAAGGTGTCTGAAGCTAAGACCAAAAAATTGGCCTATCTTGAAGAGCATGATCCTGAGGGTTCAATCGGGTCCGAAGAACGAGAGGACCCCAAAAATCCTGATGACGAGGCGGGATCCAGTCTAGATCAAGTCACTTCTGTTCGATTTCATCTCTTTCTATGCTTAATACTATGTATCAAGGCTGCTCAACGTTTGTAAAAGTTTGTATCGGGCTTCGATCACTTCCGCTCCCAAGCTCTTGGCTAGTTCTAGGCCTACTGGTGGCTTCAATACGATGCCAAGTCCGGAACCCCTTGCGTTCGAGGCACTGTCTGTGAAGAGGGTCCATATTATCGAGGAGGTTCCTGAGTCAACTAACAACTCTCTTTAGACCTCGGGTATTAGGATCGGTGTGAAATCGGCCATGAAATCTACCAACACCTGAGATTTAATGGCGGTCCGAGGTCGATACTCAATGTCGTATCCATTTATTTCTATGGCCCATTTGGACAATAGGCCTAAGAGCTCGGGCTTATGCATAACATTCCTCAATGGGTAAGTCGTTACGACACATATGGGATGACATTGGAAGTACGGTTTCAGTTTCCTAGAGGCACTTAACAAAGCGAGCGCCAGTTTTTCTAGATGGCGGTACCTAGTTTCGACTTCGCCTAAGGTTCTGCTGACATAGTAAATTGGAAATTGCTACCTTGTTCTTCCCGAACTAGGACTCCGCTTACCGTTATCTCCGAGACCGCCAAGTAAAGGTACAGTTATTCGTCCGCCTTCGGTGTATGAAGCAATGGCGGGCTCGATAAATACCTTTTGAGTTCTTCCAAAGCTTGCTGGCATTCTGGGGTCCATGAAAAGTTGTTCTTCTTTTTCAATAGTGCGAAGAACCGGTAGCTTTTGTCGGTCGACCTCGAAATAAATCGCCCCAGAGCGGCTATTCGCTCAGTCAACTTTTGCACGGCTTTCATATTGTCTAGGACCATGATATCTTCGATAGCTTTGATCTTTTCAGGGTTGGTCTCGATTCTCCGATTTGACACTATGAATCCAAGGAATTTACACGACCCCACTCCAAATGCGCAGTTTTTCAGCTTCATGTTGTACTGCTTCAGTATACTAAATGTTTCCAAAATGTCTTAAATGGTCCTCTGATCGCAGGGGCTTAACTAACATGCCGTCAATATAAACCCTCATTGACTTCCCTAATTGTTTCTCGAACATCCGATTTACTAGGCGTTGGTATGTGGCACCACCATTTTTTAAACCCAAATGACATTACATTATAACAGCATGTGCCATATTTAGTGATGAAGGAAGTTTTTTTCTAATCACCTAGGTCCATCCGTATTTGGTTGTATCCGGAATATGCGTCGAGAAAACTAAGGGTCTCGTGGACGGCAGTAGCATCGATCATGTGGTCGATGTTGGGCAAGGGAAAAGAGTCTTCAGGACATGCTTTATTCAAATCTTTGTAATCTACACACATTCTTAATTTATTTCCTTCCATAGGGACTACCACTACGTTAGTCAACCAATCCGGGTATTTGACCTCCCGAATAGACCCTATCTTTAAAAGTTTAGTTACCTCATTTGATGAAAGCATGTTTGATTTCGAACTGGGGCCTCCTTTTTTGTTTAACCGGATGGAACTTCGGAGCCAGGCTCAGCTTGTGAGTGGTTATCTCTGATGGGATACCTGTCATATCGAGGTGGGACCAAGTGAAACAGTCTTCGCTAATTGTAAGAAATTGAATAAGTTTTGTCCTAAGCTCGGGGCTCAGACCCGTTCCCAGGTATACCTTTTGATCGGGCAAGTCCTCCCACAGCATGACGTGTTCCAATTCCTCGACCGTCGATTTAGTGGCATCAAAAGTATCAGGGGTGATAAAAGATCTAGGATCCCATAATCATCATCCTCGACATACGCTTGTTTTTTCATATCTTCCGAAGACGGTATATGTGATTGCTATTTCGTCCTGTCTTCGATCACTTGGTTTGGAACTGTTGGTGCTGGCGTCACCTCTTCGACCTCAAACATTTCTTTTGCGGCCGGTTGCTCCGGGTACACCGTTTTAACTCCATCGGGCGTTATAAATTTCAATGCTTGGTGCAGCGTCGAAGGCACCACCCTCATGTCGTGGATCCACGGTCTCCTGAACAGAGCATTGTACCTCATGTCACCTTCGATCATACAGAACTTTGTTTCTTGAATGGTTCCAGCGGTATGTATCGGTAACATTATCTCACCCTTGGTGGTCTCACATGCCATGTTGAATCTGTTAAGAACTCGGACTGTAGGAGCAATCTGGACTAGTAGGCCGAGTTGCTCCACGACCCTTGATCGAATGATGTTGGCCGAGCTACCTGGATCGATTAACACACATTTAACTCTAATTTTATGTACAAGTACATATATTACCAGTGCGTCATTGTGGGGCTGTACAATCCCTTCCGCGTCCTCGTCATTGAAAGATAAAGTTCCCTTCGGCGTGTAATCCCGAGTCCGTTTCTCCCTAGTAATGAATATTTTGGTGCGTTTCAACATCGGCCACTGAGGGGTATCGACCCCACCGATGATCATGTTGATGACATGTCGAAGTTCCTCTTGCCCCATCCGTTTGTCAGAATTCCTGTTCCCGGAATTATTTTTGGCTCGGTTGCTCAGGAATTCTCGAAGATGTCCGTTATAGAGTAGCCGGGCTACTTCCTCTCTCAGTTGCCAACAATCTTCCGTTTTGTGACCGTGAGTGCCATGATATTTTCACATTTGGTTAGGATCCCTTTGGGTCGAATCGGATTGTAGTGGTCGAGGCCATTTAGTATCTTTGATGCGACCGATAGCCGATACAATAGTGGCAGTATCGACATTAAAGTTGTAGTCCGATAGCCGTGGTGCTTCTTTATGCCCGATGGGCCTTTCGAAGCTGCTTTTGGTCATGAGTCCCCGGCTACTCTGGCCTCGATCATTTCTCCTTTCATTTCTTAGGGAGTTCCATCCGGATACTCCGATTTTTCTATCCCCGTAATATGGCTGATGTCGATCTCTATTCGATCTTGGTTCGCGATCAATATCCCTCTTGACTCTGTCAAGAGCTCTAACGGGACAAATAGATCCTGAAGGGGTCCCGAGCTGATCGTCTCTGATTTTTGACTGGTACCGGTTATATATGTCAACACATAAACAGTCGAGTATTCTATTAAGTTCTGCTTTAGTTGCAGTGAAGCCACTGAGCTTCGAACATTGAGTCCCTGAGTGAAAGCTTGAACAGCCCAATCGTCAATGACTGACGGCAGATCCATCCGTTCCATTTAAAACCAGGACACGAACTCTCTGAACATCTCGTTATCCTTTTCTTTGACTTTGAAAAGGTCTGATTCCCTCGTTTTGGCCTTGATGGCACTCGCGTGCACCTTCACAAAAGAATCTGCAAGCACAGCAAACGAGTCAATAGAATTATGAAGTAAGTTGTCATACCATGTCATGGCTCCCTTTGACAAGGTCTCCCCAAATTTCTTCAACAGAACAGATTCGATCTCATCGTCCTCCAGGTCGTTCCCTTTGATAGCACATGTATACGAGGTTACATGCTAGTTCGGGATATACTTGGGTATTTCGGGCATACGGAATTTCTTGGGGATCGGCTTCGGAGCCGCGCTCGATGGAAAAGGTTTTTGCACGAACTTCCTGGAATCTAGGCCTTTTAACACCGGGGGTGCCCCTGGGATTTGGTCTACCCTAGAGTTGTAGGTTTCCACCTTTTTGTCATTTTCCTCGATCTTTTTCTCCCCTGATTCTATTCGTTTTGTCAGCTCCTCGAGCATCTTCATAATTCCGAGTTTTCCCCCGATTCATATTCATTCGACTGTCCTACGATTGATTCATCCCTGCGGTTAATTTCCAGGGAAGGGCCGGCCTCAACCCTGTTCGGGATTTTGCTTCGATTTTGTAACTAAGCTATCACCGTCTGTTGAGCCTGTAACATTTCGAAGATCATCCGGAGGGTGATCCCCTTCCCTTCAACGTTTTGGGGGTTTCAAGTTACTGATCGGACTTCTTTATGAACGTTATTGAAGGGGTCGGTAGGCAGATCCGCATCAACTGCCACGTGTGAATTAACGTCAATCGGGTCAACAATCGGGATCTCGTTACCGGGCGCTATGTTGTTATTTTTCACCTTGGTGATCGGACTCGTTGTCAACATGCAGAGGTGCCGATTGAGAGTTTGACATTTCTGTATTATAGCCTGGAATCAAAGACACTTCAACGAGCAAGTGTGAAGCAGTGTGTGTGTTATGGAGATTTGTATCAAATAACCACTATTATCCTTAGCCCCACAGTGGGTGCCAAACTGTTTACCCTCAAAATCGAATAATAATTGAATTTATACGCGGTTTTAAGGATACGTGATCTAATTTGATACAAAAATGAGAAATCAAATTGAAATTAAAATTAATGATAAAAGATGAATGTAAACCACACAAGTTGGGCAGCGTTGGCCATGTAGGATGATCGGCCTTGGGCCAAGAGACGTTGCAATCGGAGTCGGAAATAGAATAATGAGCCAATAATAACTAAAGAGATCAGTCTATTGCTATTTTTCGTGATCAAATCCAAAGTGTCCTTACAAATAATTAGATCCCCTTTTATATAGTAGGGGAATCCTACTTTAGGTACAACTCTATATAAGGTAAAAAAATCTCCTGATTTGCTAATTAAGCGGTTCCATTGATTCGTGCCGAGATTCACGCCGCGATGCTCGACTCATTACGGATATTCTGGCTTTCTATTATTTAGGTTCGACGATCTTCCCTCAAGCATGTTCAGGGTCAGGATCGATTCTGAATCACGGGCTCAGTGTTCTCGAGGACGGACATTCTGACCTCGTATTCTGTTTCGATGAAACTCGGGATTGATTTTCAATCCTTCGCGTTCCGAGTCCGATTTCTCGGATAATAGTCGAGCCCGATTTCGATCGTATACATAATTCGTGTATTGACAATACGTAGATTAGAGTATCTAAAGAGATACTCTTAAATTATGCAATCTCTACGTATATAACAACTCAAATATTGTTTACCTAATAGCAATTTTTACTTTTTAACTTAGTGCATAAATGATTTCTGCATTTTAACTATAAGTAATGCATAACCAAAATGCTTATGACTAAACTGTAAACCAAACGATTCTCAGTGGTTTGTCAGTAATTGCCACCTAATTAACCATCCTCCATGATTCATGGAAGAGAGACAAATAATGAGTGACGACTGTGTGTATCTGTGTGGCCCCTGTTCAGAGGCGGAGCCAAAATTTAAATTTTATGAGTTCGAAATTATAATAATTTAAAGTTAAGTTATACATATTCAATGAATTTTTAAAACAAATACATAATTTGAACAAAAATTACTGGATTCGACCTCTACTTCTGCTCCAGCCCCTATCCAAACATTCATCCTTTTACGTTGATGACAGTAAAAGAAAGAAAAGGAAAGTCAGTGGTTCAAACTAACGTGCCCAACGAATACACTCATGTCCCTTTCTTAAAAAAAGTGAGATAGAACGAGGTAGACCAGGGCAAGCTTTCACCTGCTAGAGATATTACTGGCCCAATGAATACACTATGTCCCTTTCTTAATAAAGGTGAGCCACAAGGTTAGAAATGTAAATAGAACAAGGGGAGACGGGGCGGGGCAAGCTTACCCGCTAGAGTGATACGACAGACTCGTGTCCCATTCTTGAAAAAGCTGAGCCACATTGTAACAAGGTGTCTACCCCTTCGCTTCCATGCCATTCTTTACATTTCATTATTTTCAAATCAATTGGACCACCCCACCATTTAATCACCAACCCACCCCCACACCTTACCCCACCTCAGATTAAATAAAATTATTATTAATAGTACTTTCTATTCATATTATACATAAAAAAAAAAAATTCATTTCAACAAATGAGTATTTTTTTTCATGATATAAAAAAGTATTTTTTTCATTTTAACAAAAGAATACTTTCTTTTCATGTAGAAATTTTTTTTTTTCTCATTTCAACAAAAAAATTATTTTCTTTTCATGATGTAAAAAAAATATTTTTTTTTCATTTCAACAAAATAAGTATTTTCTTTTCATGATCTAGAAAAAGTAATTTTTTATTTCAATAAAATGATTACTTTATTTTCATGTTGTAGAAAGAGTATTGTCTTTTTCAACCAAAAAAGAGTATTTTTTATTAAGTTATGGAGCACAAATTTTAATATTATTTTTGCGTAAAAAAAAGCAAAGCAGCACATTAGTTCCTTTGGGTTTGTGTGAATTTTTAGAGACTTGGGGAGGGGGGGGGGG
>MCJB01007892.1:102322-122721 GCA_002018475.1 Nicotiana obtusifolia | reverse complement strand
CGAATCCGGGACAAATGGAAGGCGAGGATTGATTAATAATCAATCCACGGCCCCCATTCGTTCCGAGTGTGGTCCCAAATGATGCCAAAACCCTCGAGTGTACGAGTTTTCGTCAGGGTTTGTTAGGGCTAGTACGTGAGGCAGAAGGGCGGGGACCACAGACGAGTTGGGGTTTCAACTCGTCCGATTTTGGGCGAGTTTGGGTGGTGGAAACGCGGTGGATGGGGCTGGGCAGAAGTGGCAGCGGCGGGTGAGGGAGGAGTTAGGTTTAGGGTTAGTTTTAAGGGTAGTATTTATATTTAGGAGGGGTTAATTCATGGCCGTCGGATCTATGAAGATTGACGGCCCAGAACAAAAGGGAGGGAAATGTGTTAGGTCAGATTAGGGGAGTTGGGCTGCCGGTTTGGGCTTGGGTATTTGGGCTCAGTTCAAATTTCTTTTCAGATTTTGGCCCAATCCGAATTCTTCTATTTATTTACCTTCAATTGTATTAACTATTTTTAATTCCTCTCTTAATTTTGTGATTAAACTAATCCTAATTTACTTTCATGCAAGATTAATCTAATTACCTACTTATAAGAATTAAAGTAACCCTTGACTTAACGATTAAATTGAGGGAAGTGTAAAGTGGGCCATTTTATGATTTTCTCACAATTTGCGTGACATTTTGAATATTTTATGAATTAATTATTTACAATAATTACAATAATCCTTGAATTTACTAATTAAATATTAGAAATTAAGGAAAATGTAAATGAACCATTTTTTTGTGATTTTCGATTAATTACTAACTTAATTCTAAAATGCGACCTAAACACTAAATGCAATGCATGATAATGATTTTTTTTATTTGTAATTTGCATGAATTAATTATTAACCATTGAATTATTAATACTTAATTAAACTTATTTAATGATTTTTATGAAAGTATTTCGAGTAAGGTAAAAATCACGTGCTCACAGCTGCCCCTTTTTGCTCGAAAGCACGAAGAGTTTTCGGGCAAAGACAAAATGAGCAATTCAACGGGATTTTTGCCTACCCGAATTGAAAAGATCTAGACCGAATCCTACTTAAAGGATTGTCTACATATCCTCGGCTATAAAGGAATCAGGTCAGTGTAGTTCTGGAAGTTTTTGGTAGCTGGGACTACCAGGAAGCTGTGATTGCGTTGCTGCCGCTGTGACCGTTTGCTGCGCTCCTTATTACAACAAAAAATGAAAAACGAAAAGCTAGACTAGCTATGCCTATCAACTATGATTTATAAGATTCCTATCTGTAAAGCTCTAGAAACTTGATCTTGAGTCTTAGCTGGTTTCCGAAGCAGACTTCAATCTGAATCTTGATGCTCATCAACTGCAGATGCTGATTTTTCTCCATTTTTGAATCAAGGTGGGATATGCGAATCTAATAACTTCAATATATATTTGAGCAGACCACCTCCTTGTTCATTGCAGCATTTGAATCTACTGCCTTTCGTTTCCTTTCTTTCTTTAATGGAGAATCATTCTCTGAACCATCTTGGACTCTGTGCCTCAAGGAGAATCCTGTTCAGACACAAACCAAACAAACAAAATTATCCTGCCCCAGTTTCTATTGGGACAACTTTGTGAGTTATTTGCACCTGAAGATCTAACAAGTAAAAGAAAGGTTGCCAGGTTATGCTGGAAACCGAACGAGTTATACTAAAGAAATGTAAAGTTCTCGGGTTATGCCGAGGGTATTATCGACCTATTCTACAGGGAAAAAGAAAAAGAATTCCTAGGTTATGCTAGGAAAAAGTAAGAGGTCCACGGGTTATGCCGGGGACCAAAAAAAAACAAAAGTCTTTGGGTTATGCCAAAGAGATCCACGGGTTATGCCGGGGATGAAGGACATGGTCTTTGGGTTATGCCAAAGAGATCCGCGGGTTATGCCGGGGACAAAGAAAATAAAAGTCTTTGGGTTATGCCAAAGAGATCCACGGGTTATGTCGGGGATGAGAAGAAAATAAAAATCTTTGGGTTATGCCAAAGAGATCCACGGGTTATGCCGGGGATGAAGGACATGGTCTTTGGGTTATGCCAAAGAGATCCGCGGGTTATGCCGGGGATGAAGGTAAAAGTCTTTGGGTTATGCCAAAGAGACCTACAGGTTATGCCGAGGATCCATGGGTTATGCCGGGGAATTCATGGGTTATGCTGGGGATAAAGGAAAGATAACAGGTCCCTAGGTTATGCCAGGGAGGTCCACGGGTTATGCCGGGGATAAAGGAAAAACAAAAGTCTTTGGGTTATGCCAAAGAGATCCAGGGGTTATGCCGGGGAATCCACAGGTTATGCTGGGGATAAAGGAAAAATAAAAGGTCCCTAGGTTATGCCAGGGAGATCCACGGGTTATGCCGGGGATAAAAGAAAAACAAAAGGTCCCTAGGTTATGCCAGGGAGATCCACGGGTTATGCCGAGGATAAAAGAAAAACAAAATCTTTGGGTTATGCCAAAGAAATCCAAAATAATGTAAAAACAGAGAGAGAGGGCTTCCCTATGATCATTGTTGCCAAGCTGCTTTTAGCTTTTGCGCAGTGTTCCTTCTGGTTACACCTGCTCCTTGCGAGGTGGATTTGGATTGCACCAATTTCTTGTTTTCAAACAAAGAGCAATTGTTAGTTTGAAACGGTGATTGGTTTTGTGGCCTTGATGGTTCTGATAGCTTGATTCTGGCCTAACTTTCGGCGAGAACCTCCGCTTCTTGCCCAATTTTTCTGAAAGTCTATTCCTTTCTTGAACCAAAGGACTTTATTTGCAAAATTTGTTGTGGCCGCTTGCCCATATGGGACTCTGCCCTTTGACTTTTCTTGCCTCTGGGGCTTTTTGTTTTTGGCTTTCTTTTTCATTTTCATCAAATCAAGGTTTCAGAGCATTAGCCGTCATGGCCAGTCGGGTCCGACTTGATGCACTCGCTGAGGTTGGCACTTCTTTTGGATCTGGCTTTTATCAAGCGGGACCCTGTAAGACCGGTCTTGACACCTTTTCTTTATATTAGTTTTCGGAAGCAGAATTAGACCAAAAGGGATTCAAAGAAAAGTAAGCAAAAGATGAGAGAATGAATTTAAGAAAGTGTCCCTTTCGGGGAAAGAGAAGGACTTATTTGGGGTGCATGCAAACTTTACATAGACATGACATGCTTCTTGGACTGGATGCCTGATCTGCGCAACTATCCAATTCCTCATGAACCCATCACAACCATATTCTAAAAACCGAGAAACCTTGCCAGGACTCTTTCACTTCCAGTAAGGGCGAGGATTCTTACTTTTCGATCAATGGCGCCCTTTGCAGGTTTTCGCCAGTTGACCTCTCTCATTTCTCTTCTCACCGTCGCCTTGTAGTGCTCTTTGCGAGTTTTCACAGACAAGACTCTCTCATTTTTAATTTCTCTGCTCACGTCGCCTTACGGTGCCCGTGCGGGTTTTCACCAATAAGACTCTCTCATTTAATTCCTCTCATTTTGAATGCATTTTCAAATTTTGAAACCTTTCACCGATTGATCGGAAGGACTTGAACGGGATTTGGTAAAAGAGGGTGTTGATTGAATTACAACTTTGGAACATTTCAGGCGGACACCACCGAATTGTTATAACATCGGCCCCAGTTTTACTTTTGGGGGAAATTGGATTTTTATTTTGGTGTGACTGAACCTCAGGGAGAGGCTGCCTACGTATCCTTTTGGAATCAAGTCAGACGTAGTTCAGGCTACGTTGGTTTTGGATTTTTGTTTTGTTTTGTTTTCTTTTCTTTTCTTTTCTTTTTCTTTTTTTTTCTTTTTCTTTTTCTTTTCTTTTCTTTTCTTTTTCAACCAAACTTTTCGGTGATAGCTTTTCGAGTTCCAAAGAGGGTGATCAAAGAAGGATAACCGGTTCAAAGGGTTAGCAAATATGGAGTGTTTGGGTAGCAAGAATGAAGGCCTTCGTCATCTCAAACAGAAAGGTTACGCATAGTACCTTTTTACTGCATCTGCATTCACTGCTGTTTCAGGATCATTTCCCTCAATGTCTCCCAAATACAACGCTCCCCTTGGCAATATCTTTCTGATGATATATGGGCCTTTCCAATTCGGAGCGAATTTCCTTTTGGCTTCTTGATGATGGGGAAGGATTCGTCTTAAGACCAATTGCCCTACTTCGAACTTTCTGGGTCGTACCTTCTTGTTATAAGCACGAGCCATTCTCTGTTGATATATTTGCCCATGGCAAACTGCGGCCATCCGCTTTTCATCGATCAGAGTTAACTGTTCCAAACGGGTTTTGACCTATTCACTATCCTCAATTTCTGCTTCGACAATGATCCGCAGGGAAGGGATTTCTACTTCTGCCGATATCACAGCTTCGGTGCCGTAGACCAACAGATACGGAGTTGCCCCAACTGATGTGCGCACGGTGGTGCGATATCCCAACAAAGCGAATGGCAACGTTTCATGCCATTGTCTGGAACTTTGGATCATTTTTCTCAGAATTTTCTTGATATTTTTATTTGCTGCTTCTACGGCACCATTTGCTTTGGGCCGATAGGGAGTGGAGTTTTTATGCGTAATTTTGAATTTTTCGCATATTTCACTCATCAAATGACTATTCAAATTTGCAGCATTATCTGTGATGATGGTTGCAGGGATGCCGAAACGGCATATGAGATTGGAATGCACGAAATCCACTACCGCTTTCTTGGTCATAGATTTGAGAGTGATAGCTTCAACCCATTTTGTGAAGTAATCAATGGCAACCAATATGAATCTGTGGCCGTTCGAGGCTTTCGGCTCGATCGGTCCAATGACATCCATGCCCCAGGCAACAAATGGCCAAGGTGACGACATGGGATGTAATTCTGTAGGGGGTGCATGAATCGAATCACCGTGCACCTGACACTGATGACATTTCCGTACAAAACCGAAGCAATCCTTTTCCATGGTCATCCAGTAATATCCTGCCCGAATGATTTTCTTGGCCAAAACAAAACCGTTCATGTGGGGTCCACAAACTCCAGCATGCACTTCTTGCATGATTTTTCTAGCTTCCTCAACGTCGACGCATCTTAAAAGATTGAGGTCTGGGGTTCTCTTGTACAAGATATCACCACTTAGAAAGAAACCACTCGCCTGTCGTCTGATAGTTCTCTTTTGGTCCCCACTCGCTTGATCCGGATATTCTTTGGTTTTCAGAAACCTCTTGATGTCATGATATCAAGGTTGAACATTTGTTTCTGTTTCAACCATGTTAAAATAACCATGCCTTTCGCGGATTTGGATCTCCAGAGGATCAATGAGGGCGTTGCCTAGATATGGCAACATTGAAGCCAAAGTAGCCAATGCATCAGCTAGTTCATTATGACAACGCGGGATATACCTGAACTCTATTGATTCGAATCGTTTGCTCAGATCTTCCACGTGTTGTTTATATGGAATAAGCTTGATGTCTCGGGTTTCCCATTCTCCTTGAGCTTGTCGAATAATCAAATCCGAATCTCCCATGATCAATAGATGTTCAACGTCCTGGGCGATTGCCATATTCATACCCATAATACAAGCTTCATATTCAGCCGTGTTGTTTGTGCAGAAAAATCGAAGCCTGGCCGTAGCCGGATAATGTTGACCGTCAGGCGAGATCAGAATTGCCCCAATCCCAATACCTTTTGCATTCACTGCTCCATCGAAGAACATCTTCCAAGTATTGGTGTCTTCAGGTATTAACTCAACTGAATTTACTTCCTCGTCCAGGAAGTAAGTATTCAAAGGTTGATATTCTTCATCAACAGGATTTTCGGCCAGATGGTCGGCTAATGCCTGGGCTTTCATCGCTGTGCGATTGACATAGACGATGTCGAATTCTGTGAGCAGGATCTGCCACTTTGCCAGTCTCCCAGTGGGCATCGGCTTCTGAAATATGTACTTTAAAGGATCCAACCTGGTTATCAGATAAGTGGTGTATGCTTGCAAGTAATGCCTTAATTTCTGAGCAACCCAAGTTAAAGCACAACAAAGTGTACTTGGCTTCGTAACTGGTGAACTTCTTACTCAGGTAGTAAATAGCTTGTTCTTTCTTTCCAGTCACGTCGTGTTGCCCCAAGACACACCCGAAAGAATTTTCTAGGACCGTCAAGTACAAGAACAGAGGTCTCCCTGGTTCAGGTGGGACTAACACTGGTGGATTTGACAAATATGCTTTGATTTTGTCGAAAGCTTCTTGGCATTCATCCGTCCATTTGACGGATGCATCCTTCTTTAACAACCGGAATATGGGCTCACATGTAGAGGTCAGTTGAGCGATGAACCGGCTGATATAATTCAATCTCCCCAAAAGACTCATGACATCCTTCTTGGTTTTGGGAGGAGGTAGATCCCGAATAGATTTTATCTTGGTTGGATCTAGTTCAATGCCCCTTCGACTGACAATGAAACCCAGGAGCTTGCCAGATGGGACTCCAAATGCACACTTGGCTGGATTTAGCTTCAAATCATATTTTCGCAGCCTCTCAAAGAACTTCCTTAGATCCCGGACATGATCATCCTTGGTTTTGGACTTGATGATCACATCATCCACATACACTTCTATTTCCCGATGCATCATATCATGGAAAATGGCAGTCATGGCCCTCATGTATGTTGCCCCGGCATTTTTCAATCCAAATGGCATGACCCTATAACAGTATGTTCCCCAAGGCGTGGTGAATGCTGTCTTTTCGGCATCTTCTAGGTCCATCAACACCTGATGATATCCAGCATAGCAATCCACAAAAGATTGCATTTCATGTTTGGCACAGTTATCAACCAAAATATGGATGTTTGGCAGAGGGAAGTTATCTTTGGGGCTTGCTTTATTTAGATCTCTGTAGTCCACACATACTCGGGTTTTCTCATCTTTCTTTGGTACTGGGACTACATTGGCCAGCCACGTGGTTTATTGAACTACCCGGATTACTCCTGCCTTCAGCTGTTTTGTGATCTCTTCTTTGATCTTATCACTGATATCAGTTTTGAATTTTCTTTGCTTTTGCTGAACAGGGGGGCAATTAGGGTATGTAGGCAATTTATGGACTACCATGTCAACACTGAGCCCTGGCATGTCATCATATGACCAAGCAAACACATCTTTGAATTCAAACAGGAGTTGGATTAATGCATCTCGAGTTTTTTCATCCGTGTGAATGCTTATCTTAGTTTCCCGGGTTTCTTCGGCACTTCCCAAATTAACCGACTCGGTATCATTTAGATTGGGCTTAGGCTTATTCTCGAATTTTTCCAATTCTCGATTAATTTCATTAAAAGCCTCTTCTTCGTTATATTCCAATTCTTGGTTCATTACATCACAATCAGACAGCGTGTTTGGATCTGGGCATGAAGTCCGCAAGCATGTCATGTTACTTAAAGCCGCATTATTAGAACTGAAAAGAAGAAAGTAAAACAACACAATCAGAAAGGGATGATTGACAAAAATATGAATTTTCATTTCATTGAATTTTGAAGATAACAGGGTTTACATTTAGAATTTTTAAAAGACAAGAAACAAAAGAAAACATCCGAGTTACACCCTGAAATAACTCGTGATGCCAGAAAAATGTCAAGACAGATCTACCGGGACTCCCGCCTGGTCGGGAAGGGCGTAGCCCGCCAATTTTGCAGTTTGGCATTGGGTCCCATGTACAGCACCTCAGCGGTGCTTGAGCCTTCCCCTTCTTGGACCATGTGGGTTTCATACAGCATTTGCTTCATTGCCCCACAAATTTCCTCGATCTCTTCGGCTGTAAAGGCTTCCTCTTCCTCTTCATCTCTGTATTTAGGCTTGACGAAAGTTTTATACAGAGGCAAGATTGGCTTGGTCAACGCCAACCATCATTTTTCCGCTTTTTCGCCCATTTGAAGTCAGCTGGTGTGGGCTGGAAACCGAGTCCGAAAAATCCCTGGCTAGTAGTCAAGGTGATGGGTTGGCTGTTCCTTGCAATGACTTCCCGAGCCCTTTGCCTGGTTGGTAGCCATGCCTAATCATTATCTTAGCTACCATCATCGATGCGTTTGATAGAAAAGGCTATGGGCAAGGGCTTCCTTCTTCATATCGATCCGCAACCACAACTTCGAAAGCTTGGTAAACGATGTATTCACTTCCCTCTTTTGCTTCGAGACACGGGACCGAAGGATCGCGATAGATTGATTGTTCGTCTTCCCCATGGATCACGATTTCTTGGTCCTCATGTTCAAACTTGACCATTTGGTGAAGAGTGGAAGGAACTGCCCCGGCCGCATGGATCCATGGACGTCCCAAGAGAAAGTTATAAGATGTATCCATATCTATAACTTGGAAGGTTACCTCGAAATTGACTGGTCCAATTGTCAGAGTGAGGTCAATCTCCCCAATAGTATCTCTTTTCATACCATCAAATGCACGCACACATACATCATTGTGTCTAATCTTCTTGGTGCATATCTCCATGCGTTGTAGAGTTGAAAGGGGGCAAATATCTACCCCGGAACCTCCATCTATCATCACCCTCTTCACATAATACCCTTCGCATTTGACAGTTAAATGAAGGGCTTTGTTGTGAGCGGCTCCTTCCGAAGGCAAATCATTGTTCCCAAAGGAAACTTGGCGGTTTAGGAAAAAATTCTCAGCCATTCTTTGTAATTGTTCTGTTGTTGTCCCAGCGGGGACGTAGGCTTCATTGAGGGTTTTGAGCAAAACCCTCTGATGTTCGTCTGAACTCATCAAAAGCGATAACAAAGAGACCTGATCCGGGGATTGTCTGAGTTGATCAATTGTTTCGTAATCTGCCGTTCTCATTTTCTGAAAAACTGCTTCTGCCTCTTTAGGACTCACTGTTTTTTTAGGCGGGAAGCGTTTTTTAGCAATGTTGTTTATTTCCTTGACATCAAGGTATTTCTCAAACATTTTGTCCTCCTGGTTTTCATTTAAGATCTCTTTGCCTTTGTATGTGACCAATGTGTTAACATAATTCCAAGGTACGGCCTTGGGGTCCGTCATGGGCTTTTGTGGCGCGCGACCGATAACCACAGGCTCGTTCAGCCTAAGTGGACATACCGGTCCCCGAACCACATAGGCTCCTTTAGGTACATATATCTGAGTCACCTGCTTATTTATTTGAAACCTCTTAGGAGGGCTTAATGGTTTCTGCTCTTTCCTCTGTCCCCGAGGAAGGTAGAGAACGGCATTTTTGGACGACTTGTTTTCGACTCCAGACTTCTCCTCCATTTTTGAAGGAATGTTCTGGTCTCTCTTTTCAGTGTTATCCTTTCTCGAAATAGCTTTTGGCTTTTCCTCTTTGTGAGCTATGGCAATGATAGCCTTCAGGTCAGGGTTGAATTCTTTGTCCTCACAGATCATCCCAATGATTGGCCCATTGTTGTGAGCTGGCAGTGGATTGTTTGTCATATTTGGAGCGTCCTCGTCCCTTAACACTATTTTCTTCTGTTCGATCAAATCCTCTACCACTCTTTTTAATGTCCAGTAACTCTCTGTGTCATGCCCCTCAGCCCCAGAATGATAGGCACATGGGGTACCCCTCTGATAGGAAAGTGACTCCGGATTTTGTCTATTTTGGGGAACAGGCTGAAGTAGACCCAACTGGACCAATTTTGGAAAAAGGCTTGAATAGGATTCCCCGATGGGTGTGAAAGTTTTCCTGGAAGGTTCTCGGGTGTGGGAATTATTTTGTGGAGGGCGAGGATTATAGTGGGTGTGGTATTGAGCTTGATTTCTGGGAGGTGGTACTCTATTTTGGTTGAATTGTTGATGGGGTCTACCGTATGGTTGAGCATTCATTATCGCATACGGTGGATGGGCGTAAGTTACATCCTGGTGAGGATAATAGTGTTGTGGAGCCCTCTCAGAGAAAAGCGGCCTAGGTAGCCGAGGTCTTCTCATACCCGAGGTAGCCATCGACGATTCCTCTTTTTTCTTCCTGCTGGCTAAACCTCCAGACCCGCCTTGAATGGCTTGGGAGGTGGCTCTGATCGCAGATTGGCTGAGGATCCGCCCTGTTTTCAGTCCGTTTTCCACTATCTCGCCAATTTTTATGGCTTCAGCAAATGGCTTCCCCATTTCTGACATCATGTTTTGATAGTAATCGGCTTCCTGTGCCTGTAAGAAAACCATTACCATCTCAGCCTCATCCATCGGAGGCTTCACCTTTGACGCTTGTTCGCGCCATTTGATTACATACTCCCTGAAACTCTCGGTGGCTTTCTTTTTTAAGTTTGTTAAATAATTTTGATCCGGGGCAATATCAATATTGTACTGGAATTTCCGGACGAAATCTCTTGCCAAATCATCCCAAGTATGCCAACAGGATATTTCCTGATCTATGTAGCACTCGGAAGTGATACCAACTAAGCTTTCCCCAAAATAAGCCTCGTAACTGATTGCAAAATCTTTTGAAACCCACTGGCAGATGTACATTAGGGAACGTGCACAAGTCCGCATATGAAACACTTTTTTGTCCACTCAGACCCTGCATGTTTTTCAAGCTTTGTTCGAGACTCCTCATTTTTCTTGCTATTTCTTCTTGCTCGGGAGTCTTGGTGTTCATCTCTTGCCCCGGGGCAAACTCATATTTGGGCACTTGGGTGTAAGCCACAGTAGGAAACTGAGTCAATTCAACCGGGGATGGTTGTGCCTGATATGCAAATGATGACGGATTAAAGCTGGGTCGGGGCAATGCGGGCTGTGTTGTGGCAGCACAGGGTGGCGCGGTGAATATGTTCGAGGCCGAGCCAGCATTTGAAGTATGGGGGTGTTCTTCTGATGGCGTGCCCACAAAATTGGCGGTAATAGTGGGGTATCCCATTGGATAACTTATGGGGATGCTAGTGGCCCCACCAGCTCTAGGAAAGAGCTCCGGAAATCCAGGAATGGCGCTTGGTGGTTCTTTCCCGTTTGTCCACGCGTCCCACATTTCCATCATGCGTAGACGCAACAATCTATTCTCCTCAGCAGCTGCCGATTCTGGAGCTATTATGCTAGACATTGGATTTTCTCCGAGAGAGGAATTGTGGGCAAGGTCAATTCTGACGTCATTTCAACGCTTCCCTTTGATCTCGTGAAGTACGGATGATGCGCCAGATTACCACAAAACCAATCACCAAAACCTATGCTCA
This sequence comes from Nicotiana obtusifolia, assembly GCA_002018475.1. Taxonomy (NCBI): domain Eukaryota; kingdom Viridiplantae; phylum Streptophyta; class Magnoliopsida; order Solanales; family Solanaceae; genus Nicotiana; species Nicotiana obtusifolia. Next base: position 111,593 of record MCJB01007892.1, on the reverse strand, counting down.
ACAGCAAACCGATTAGTTTGAAACAAGTAACAGATAGGTAATCACATGTTGGGTGTGATGCACCTAGGCAGTTAAATGTGTTTCTATATGATTCATAACGGTTGCATGTTTCATTCCGGGTTTTACATTTTTTTTTTTTTGTATCTTGTATTTCTGGCCTTTCATTCCACTTTATTTTTTATTTCATTCATTTTCTCTTTTCTCTCTCTTTTTCTTCGATATTACATAATTCTGAGTAGGCATAAGAAAAATAGATAAAGGCGGCAAGCTTCCAGTTTCATTAAGTAAAGCACCTCTATTACAGACTCGAACTTTGAACGTGGACTACAACAGACTCGGTACAATTCTTAAAATGAGAAAGAAACAGAAAAATACAATTTACTAAATTTCAAGAATACAATAAAGATTCAAATTCCTGGGCCTGTGGGACATCATTCGGTCTTGCCACAGGCCTTTGTGCCAGATGTCCTTGGAGCTGCTCTAAGTCATTCATTATGTGGCAGACATATGTCATCACCGCGGCAAGGAATGTGGCCTGAGTCATGTCTTCGCAATCCCGGCATTTTGCAACCACATACTCGGCGATTGCTCTCACTCTCTCTCTAATGATTCCTTTCTCTGTAGTAGCCGCCCTATTTACTGGTCCCGTGCCTTCAGTACTTGGAGGTCATGACGGCTCTGATTCTGTACTTGTCGCAGGTCCTGTTCCATTTGTGTCATTAGATCGTAGCAATGTTCCCGGTCTGCCTTAAAATCTCGAGTTCGCTTTTCAGCCTCATTTTCCATACCGGTCACTTTTCTTTTCAACTCAGCGATCATTCCCTCATATTTCTTTTTCATTTGCCGGACGAACTGTGCCCGTCCTTCAGCATTTTCCGCCAACCGCTTTCTAAGCTTTTCCTGTTCTGCCTCGGACCTTTCCAGACTGTCTTGACATTCCAATACCTTTTTCCTTAAACCATTGATAAGTTTTGCATCTGCAGGACTTCTTTCTTGATTTCTGGCGGCTATTTTCATTTGTTGTATTTGGCTTTTGAGGGCTTCATTTTCCTGGGGTAGTTCTTTCTTATCCCCCTCATCGGCTGCAGCTTGGGCCTCTTTTTCAAATTGGAGATCTCGGACTTGTTTCTCTAGCCTGCTTATTGTAAACCGATACTCATTTTCCTTGGCTAACCAGTCCCATTGTGCTTGGGACTCTTCAGCAAATGCTTGGAGATGGGACCTTTTGGCTGGTCGTTCAGGCTCGGATACTTTTTTATACCATATAGCATATTCAGGGACGACTTCTCCTCGAGACAGGTTTCGGATACGGGTGTTTATAGGCAAGTACTGACATTCACTCCAAATTTGTCTAACCACATTTTCTGGGAATTGCCCATTGGCGCAAATTTCTACTATGTGGTGACTGAAATCCTCGTCCTTTGGCACTGTCTGACATCTTCCCATTTGTCTTAGAACCCGGCATGGCACGTAGGGTTGGATACTTTGGAGACCCATTAGAAGAAAGTACTGTCCAGCAGCGGACATATAAAGAACTTCCTCGACTATGGTACAGCTGAGAGTCCATTCTACTTGTTCTGCCGTGACAGCACGGAGTCGGGCTGTCTTTGACCCCTTCAGGCATGCTAATATGTCCAACTCTGGCCTGAAACTCAGCTATGTAGCTTTTCTTTGCCGACGTATACCTTATATATTCTGGCCGCTGGCATAAGTGTTCGATCATCCACATTTGCAGTAGCAGGCTGCATCCTTCGAAAAAATTTTCTCCCGCCTTACAAGCTGTGAGGGCTCGGAAGATATCAAAAATGATCATGGGGGCGAGGACACTCTTTGCCTGAGTGATTAGTGTATTAACCACCCCGACTATCCGGATGTCGATATGTCCATCCTTTTTGGGGAATATTATAAGGCCCAGAAATGCCACCATAAAGGCAAAGCACCTGTTTTCCTCCCACATAGCGCGGTTTTCTCGGCTACAAGTCTTGCGATCTGGGTCATTAAAACCCCCCTACATGACCATAGCGTCGGTAAATAAACTGTAAGGTAGCATAGCCATTTACCAAATCTGGGTTTTGGACCCCCCGACTTATTTTCATCATATCCAAGAATTTGTGGGGGTGGACCGCTCTCGGGGCAATTAGATATCCATGCCTAAGTGGGGTTTGGTTCTTCCCAATGTACTTGGTCACCTCTTCCAGGGTCCGCGTCAATTCAAAATCCGAGAAATGGAAGACATTGTGGGCCGGGTCCCAAAAAGTGATTAGGGCTCTCACAATGTCTCCCCTAGGCCTAAACATTAACAGATCCGGCAGGCCGCCCAGGTGGCGTCTTACTGTGTCCTGTCCCGCCTTGTTTAAGTCATTCCACCACATACGCAGCTCCAGTGGGATCTTGTTTACCATTTCCATTTTTTCTTAAAATCGTGCTCGTTCTGCACATTTAAAATTATAAATAAAAAAAAATCAGTAAAAGGAAATTTATTTATTTATTTATTAATTTTTTCTTACATGTTTGATTAAATGGCTATTGTTGCAAATACGGTCCTCCAGCACTTCGAATGAGAAGATTATAGGGCTGTGTTTGCTAGATAGCCAAAAATTAAAAATAGGTGGTCGTTTTTGGGGAGTAGCCTTCCGGCGCCCTTTTGGAGGCATTCGGCTATTTATGCAAAAACGACGACCTAAAAAAAAATTTTTTTTTTTTTTGTTTTAATAGGAAAATACTCGACGCGAGAAAAAATATTTTTGGATTTTTATGTGTGTATATATATATTTTTAAAAAGAACTTATTATTTTTTTTTTGCAATTTTTAGAAGTGAAGGGAAAAGATATTTGGTTCCTTTCTATAAAAACAAAGGTTTATTTTTCTAAAAAAAATTCGGCAGCATTTCACCTTATTTTAGACCCCAGGTTTTGAAAATATACAACTCTCAATTTTTATACCTTGCCTTTCATTTTATTTCTCAGTTTTATTCTACCGGTCGACTCGCAAACCGAGATGAAAAATGCACAAATAGCACGTAAATTAATGCATCATGATGGTCTTATAATTCAAGGTCACCTGTCCTAGACGGACCCAACCCCTGTGTTGAGTCCCCTAAGTCAAATGCACATGATGCAAAAATAAACGTTCCTACTAGGGATCCGGCATGAGGTTATGTTTTTCTAAGTTGAAAACCTCGGTATTTGTTCTAGACTGTGAACCCGAGCGGACAACTCGAGCCGAGGAGGGGGCTACGTACAGCGCACCAAAAGGCCACCCGGCTTTGTAACTTGTCCGGCCTCTTTCTTATTCATGGTAAGACACTAACAGAATGGGACGTCACGGCCAGCGTGCACGTCCCGAAGATGAGAAGAGAAAGGTTCGAAAACAGTTTATAGACAATTCACATAATATTAAAGTGGTAAAACAGCATTTAGCACATTAGGCATATCAGGTAATAGCATCAGATAAAAGCCAACAATAACGATCTTTCTAAGCTCGAATTCTTGAACCCTGAACCAGAGATTCTGGGTTCTTCATCCCCAGCAGAGTCGCCAGAGCTGTCACACCTCAAATTAATTTTTATTATTCAAATTTGTTTAAATCGGGCCACCTAAAAGGCACCCCCGAAGGTTGGCATTGTCATTATGTCACGGAAACCGTACCCATAGTGACAATGTAATTAATCGTGTTTTCTAGTTCTAACTATTAAACTTAAAAATCGAGACTCGTTTGTATTGATATTACATTTTTATTAATTAAGAGGGCCATAAGCGATTGTTTCTAATTATATAGCACGCCTCTACTAATTAAAGGTCATTCATCCTAAATTTGATTAGGAACATGGCCATTAAAATAGTTATACATTGTATTCTAAAATTCATTCTGGAGGCAGCCACATCGTCAATTAACCAAATCCAACGATCAAAGAAGGCTTTTCAGCAGAAAATTACTATTACAGCAGATTCATGACTAATACTATGATGAATGGGGAACTAGGTACATTTGCAAACTAAGAGTCAGTGTATTACAACTAGTTCAGACAACATATAACTTTTGAGAATGACATAACAGGGGAAGCAGATTCTATATATCATTTGACATTTTAAACCCGAAATAGAGGAGAAAGTAAGACCAAATAGCAATAGAGCAGCAGTAATCAACAGTGTTAATCAAGGTAGTTCAACATTGCTTGTCATGAACGATAGGAAAGATAAGAACAACAAACTAGCGACTGCAAATGATTATCAGCAAGTGAGAACCGACTCAGAACAGGATTCCAGACCAAACGGACTTTCAGTAAACTAACATACATTACAAACACAACTGTCAAACAATTCTTTGAATTCTGAAGCTTTCAATCGTTTTCGAGCACAATAATTTCAACCCATTAATGATTTATGAAGCTATAAGTTTACTTTTTCGATTAAATAAGGAATCAAAGCGTTACAAACATGTTAATCCAAATCCTAACATAATAGAATAATTCAAATACAACAAATTAATACTATTAGTGGCCATTAGTATCAACAGACTACTGCCATCTAATATGCAGGCATGAATAACTCACAATGCCCTCATAAAATAAAGAGATTACTGGAACCAGATTGATTGTCGCAGCCATTAAACCTTACTGTTTCGAAAGCATGTTTTGTTTCATTTAAGGAAAATCTTGGCATAAGTGCGAGCATTCAGGTCTATGGTTATTATGAATATTTCGGAAGCGACTATCACTCTTTTAATGCAAAATGAAAAGCTATCTATGCTGGGCAGCACTTCCTCACGAACAAACGCACCCATAACAACCAAACTGCACAGTATTTTATCATACATGGAAAATGAATCACGTAATGACATTACCAAGATGGAGAACATCCTGTGCGTTCAAATGTTATTTGCCCTGCTCAAACTGATTTCAATACTAATACTATAGAGCCCTCATTCCATCATATTTCAAATTCATTCCACACCCTAACTAGTGACAACAGATGATGCTGCAGAGAATTTGGAAAAGAGAACAAGCAGTTGTGTTTTAGCTTTATCAACCTAATGAAGTAAATTGCGACTTAAATTTACAGTAACAAGAGAAAACGACATGCTGTCCAGGTAACTGACTTCGAACAAACTAACCTACACGATCATGAACAACGGAATTCACAACAGGTAACAGAGTCATCCATCATGAATGATCAAATTAAACCAGAATCAGAACTGAACTTCCTTAAAACATAAAGCATATAAGATGATAGCCAATTTCAGTCACATAAAACATAATAGCAAACTCTCAAATAACTAAACACAATGATCATCCATAAAGAACAAACATGAAGAAACGAGACTAATAATAGACAAGTCATGACATGATATTGAATCGAACATCATTTTTACGAAATTTACAAGATGATTTTTGAACTGACCTAAATGAAGCGAAACACTTTAAACGATACTTCTATAGCAATAACCAGCGAGCAACAGCAACAGTAGAGTGGCAGCGACAATCGCCGCTTCTCGTCTTGATTCCCTTTTTTCTTTTAAGCTCTGTTTTATCACTGTTTTTTCTTTTCTCTCAATTTCTATCTTTTTTTTTCTATGTTTTCTTCTAAAATTTCAGACCTCAACGATTTCTCACTCTGTTTTTCTTAACTTTTTTTTTTATTTTTTTATTTTTTTATTTCAGACTCTTCTCCCCAAACAGATTTTTTGACCCCGTTGTAAAACCAAAACTCCAAGTATATATAAGGCCTCCCCAAAACCCTTTTCCCCAAGAAACCCTGGAAAATAAACAGAAAAACAAAAGAAAAGTCCCAAACCTTTTTCCATCCTAGAATAAACCGAATCTTCTTTTTGAAACCAAATCGGGACAGATGGAAGGCGAGGATCAGTTGAGAATTGATCCACGGTCCCTATTTGACCCGAAAATGGTCCCAAATACGCCAAAACCCTCGAGTGTACGTGTTTTTGTCAGGGTTTGTTAGGGCTAGAGTACGTGAGGAGAAGGGGGGGGACCACGGACGAGTTGGGGTTTCAACTCGTCCTAGTTTGGGCGAGTTTGGTGGCGGAATCCGGCGGGCGGAGGGGTAAGGCAGCTGGTGAGTGCAGCGGGCTTGGGCGATGGGATTAGGTTAGGGTTTTAGTTTAGGATGCTTTTATATTTAGTGTAGGATGATTTTGGACCGTTGATCATATTAAGATCAACGGCTGAGATTTAAAGGAGAGGAAAACGAATTTGGGCTGATGAGGGGAAATGGATTGGACCTGCTGATTCCTAAATGCTTTTGGGTCTGATTTAAATTAAGACTAGCCCAAATCTGGTCCCTTTTACTATTAATCAATTTTATTCCTTTAGTTGACAATTACTACTAGATTACTTTATAATTAAAACAAATCTCAATCTCTAAAAAATGTAAAATTAAACTAAAGTAATTATTTATAAAAATTATGATAATCCTTGAATCTACTAATTAAAGCTTAGGAATTAAAGAAAGTGTAAATGAACCATTTTTTATGATTTTTGATTTTTCAAAATGATTAATTACTAACTTAACTCTAAATGTCACCTAAATCCTAAATGCAATGCATGATGATGATTTTTTTTTAGTGTTTTGCATTAATTAATTATTAACAATTGAATAATTAAACAACCTAATAAAATTACAACATGACTAATACTTAATTAAAAATTATTTAATAATTTTTATAAAAGTATTTCGGGTACGGTAAAAATCACGTGCTCACACCTCCTAATATCCTTTGGAGGAGAAGGAGTAGATGAGGTATGAGACGGTACCTCACTCTGAGGCTCACTTTGGCATGCTCTGGCTGGAGGCACCTGACTGGTGCCCTCTCCCACATCTATATCAAGCAGTCTACTAATCGCTTGCTTCCTAGTCGAAGGCACCGCTGAAAGAAAACATGGTGAATATTAGAGAGGAACACTTACAACTCAACTCTACGCACGATCTAGATTCAGGAAGAAGGTAACAACCCTAAATGTCATGTAGCCTGCGGATTGCAAATGTGGCGCGCTACACATCTATGATCAAGACTCTACTAGACACTGCTCATAGATAACCCCTAGGATAGACTTGCTTTGATACCAAGTTTTTCACGACCCAAACTGGAGGGCCATGACTGGCACCCCGGCAATACCTACCGAGCACCAGCGCACATTTTATCTAACCTTTCTTTTTATCTATAAGGGCACGGCGAGATCAATATAGATAGTAGACATGAATCCTAAACAACCAAAAATAACAGATAATAGCATGAACATATATACCATGGGCCGACAAGGCTGTCATGAAGCTATGTATAAGGCACGAGCTGACAAGCTTCCATGAGAGACTATACAACAAAAATCAGTCGACAAGGCAATCCAAACTATACATGAGTCAACACCTGTCTATGAGCCTTTAAAGGAACACAAGTGCTGCAATATTGTCGGAACAGGGCCCCGACATACCCATAATGTCTATAGCAAAAATGCATACCAAGATCACGGCAAGTCCGGAGAAGGGATCTCGCCAATAACCGCTAATCTAGGCAGGCTACTATGGTGAGGGAGCTTCGCCTACTTGTCTATCAGGACCTGCAGCATGAGATGCAGCGTCCACAAATAAAAAGGACGTCAGTACGAGTAAAGTACTGAGTATGTAAGGCAGGAAAGCATAAGCAAGAATAGTAACGTAAACAGAAATAGAGAATATACAACTTGCAACATCTGGGCGCCTCTGAGAGCTACTAACGTGAAATGCATGATACATATACATATACATATATATATATATATATATACACACACACACACACACACATACATACATAAACTTTTAAAACATATGCCTCTATGGGCATCGTCATTATCATATCGTACCCGGCCCTAATAGGCTCGGTAAAACCGTACCTCGCCATCATTAGGCTTGGTAGAATCGTACCCGGCCACGTGGAGCTCGGTAAAACCCAACTGATCAGTGGTTGCACAATAGGTGCCGTAACCGGCCGACTATAGCGCGGCTCGGTAGAGTAAAATAGATACATATATATGATGTGTGCTGCACTCATTGGAATCACATTCTGAACCTCTCGGAGTGACGTAAGGTCGGTATCCTCTGTACACGTTATTAGGACTAACTCTTCATCAACAATCTTATAAGAATCAGGAAGTACCGACAACATTGATAACAGAAGAATAAGAGAAGTAACATCAACCTCAATCATTCCATAAGAAGGGAAACAATGTAAGTACTGCTAGCTTTTAAGAGTGGAGTATCTTTGGAAGCTCGTTCATTAAATTATGCACAATCGAAGTCGCGCAAAAGAAGGAAAAGAATAGCCTCACATACCTTGTATATACTTCCCAACCTCAAGCTATGAAAATTCCAAGACTCCTTAGTCTACAATAAGAGAAATGACACTATCGTTATCGTTTAAGTGTCGTAACTATTATGTATCAACCATAACCTATTTTACGATAAAACGGACAACACCTCCCCAATTTATATGAATTTTCACAAGTTAACACAATCACCAAACAACCCAAACAACATAAATAATAATCATATTGAGCCTCACAAAATAGTCCACCACCAACAACATTACTAACAAGCCTTTCGATATATATCTGACAAGTTCTAGCTTCAACGACTTAGCCGAAACTTGGATAATCTTAAATACATGTAGGGTAAGAGGTTCCTTACCTTTAAACAGAACGAACAACTCCAATTTGACTCTAATTGACCACGAAATATCCCTCGAATGCTGCCACAAGAACAAAGAAGCGAAGCTGGCAATCAATTAGGATTTTTCGGCACTAGAATCACTTTAGAAGACTTGAAATCACCTAAGGTTGATATTAACACTTGAGGGAGTATTTTAAAAGAATATAAACAACTTAAAACAACCTCCCACACGAGCTGGAACAATCAATAATCAGCAACAACAAGAAGAACAAGAAACTTACTAGCGCCACGGGATTCCCGACACTTGATTTGTGTTGTTTGCCCTTTGTTTTGGTCTTGGATCATGAGAGAACCTTGAGAGAGTGATCTTAGGGTTCTAAGGTCCGAATATACTAAAAACTAATGACTTAAAACGGTGTTGAGGCGTGTTATATATATCCATATGTCTTAACTGCCTATGTGGGGCCCCATAGAGAGCCGCTTGGTGCAGTCTCGTGAAAACGTGAATCTCTCTCAACTCTAAGATTGTATTGATAAACGGTTTAATGCGCTGGAAACTAGACTCATAGATCTTCAATTTGGTGGGTAGATCACCCCCCCCCCCCCCCCCC